>JARPMJ010005278.1:0-64681 GCA_033366665.1 Phoxinus dragarum | reverse complement strand
ACATGTATGAAGTGATTTGAGACGTATGGAGTGATCTGAGACTTGTATGAATGATCTGAGACATGTATGAATGATTTGAGACATGATGAAGTGATTTGAGACATGTATGAAGTGATTTGAGACATGTATGAAGTGATTTGAGACATGTATGAAGTGATCTGAGACTTGTATGAAGTGATCTGAGACTTGTATGGAGTGATTTGAGACGTATGGAGTGATTTGAGACATGTATGAAGTGATTTGAGACGTCATGGAGTGATCTGAGACTTGTATGGAGTGATTTGAGACATGTATGAAGTGATTTGAGACATGTATGAAGTGATTTGAGACATGTATGAAGTGATTTGAGACATGTATGAAGTGATCTGAGACTTGTATGAAGTGATCTGAGACTTGTATGGAGTGATTTGAGACATGTATGGAGTGATCTGAGACATGTATGAAGTGAATTGAGACATGTATGGAGTGATTTGAGACATGTATGAAGTGATCTGAGACATGTATGAAGTGATCTGAGACATGTATGAAGTGATTTGAGACATGTATGAAGTGATCTGAGACTTGTATGGAGTGATTTGTGACGTATGGAGTGATCTGAGACATGTATGAAGTGATTTGAGACAGTATGAAGTGATTTTGAGACATGTATGAAGTGATTTGAGACATGTATGAAGTGATTTGAGACATGTATGAAGTGATCTGAGACATGTATGAAGTGATCTGAGACATGTATGAAGTGATCTGAGACTTGTATGGAGTGATTTGAGACCATGTATGAAGTGATTTGAGACGTATGGGAGTGATCTGAGACATGTATGAAGAGATTTGAGACATGTATGAAGTGATCTGAGACATGAATGAAGTGATCTGAGACATGTATGAAGTGATCTGAGACTTGTATGGAGTGATTTGAGACATGTATGAAGTGATTTGAGACGTAATGGAGTGATCTGAGACATGTATGAAGTGATTTGAGACATGTATGAAGTGATCTGAGACATGTATGAAGTGATCTGAGACATGTATGAAGTGATCTGAGACTTGTATGGAGTGATTTGAGACATGTATGAAGTGATTTGAGACGTAATGGAGTGATCTGAGACATGTATGAAGTGATTTGAGACATGTATGAAGTGATTTGAGACGTATGAAGTGATCTGAGACTTGTATGAAGTGATTTGAGACATGTATGGAGTGATTTGAGACATGTATGAGTGATTTGAGACATGTATGGAGTGATTGAGACGTATGAAGTGATTTGAGACATGTATGGAGTGATTTGAGACATGTATGGAGTGATTTGAGACAGTATGGAGTGATTTGAGACATGTATGAAGTGATTTGGTAGTTTTAGGGCATTTTGAGTGTGAACTGAACTGCTGTGCCGAGCTGACGCTGGTTAGGAGAACTGTGTGAAGAGTTTGAAAAAGTGACTTAAGTATTTTGAGAAATGTGTCCTAGCGACTGTAAAAACCAGTAAACAGACATGAGAATAAAATGCATTTGAAGTATTGCACGGAAAGGTTGCGCCGTCTCACCCAGACAGTTGGTTGCGTCCACTTGCTCCTTCAGGAAATCCACACACATCTTCTTCACCGGCTCGATCTGGTACTGTTAGCAGCGTTCAGCAGAGACTGGACATTATTACTGTTCACTGAGATTCTGAGATCACATATAGACTCATATCAGTGCGTGCGTGCGTGCGTGCGTGCGTGTGTGTGTGGTGTGGTGTGTGTGTGTGTGTGTGTGTGTGTGTGTGTGTGTGTGTGTGTGTGTGTGTGTGTGTGTGTGTGTGTGTGTGTGTGTGTGTGTGTGTGTGTGTGTGGTACACTACCAGGTGTGATTTTTAATGTTTTTTAAATAAGTCTCTTCTGCTCACCAAGGCTGCATTTATTTGATTAAAAATATAAAAAAACAGTAATATTGTGAAATATTATTAAAAATTTAAAATATCTGTTTTCTATGTGAATATATAGTAAACACATTAAAAATCTTACAGATCAAAAAACTTTTGACTGGTAGTGTGTGTGTTTTTTTTACTGGTAGTGTGTGTTTTTTTACTGGTATTGGTTTTTTTTACTGGTAGTGTGTTTTTTTGACTAGTAGTGTGGTCTTTTTGACTGGTAGTGTGGTCTTTTTGACTGGTAGAGTGGTCTTTTTGACTGGTAGTGTGTGTTTTTTTTACTGGTAGTGTGTGTTATTTTACTGGTAATGCGTGTTATTTTACTGGTAGTGTGTGTTATTTTACTGAGTAGTGTGTTTTTTTACTGGTATTGTTTTTTTTTTTTTTACTGGTAGTGTGTTTTTTTGACTGGTATTAGTTGTTTTTTTACTGGTAGTGTGGTCTTTTTGTCTAGTAGTGTGGTCTTTTTGACTGGTAGTGTGGTCTTTTTGACTGGTAGTGTGGTCTTTTTACTGGTAGTGTGTGTTATTTTACTGGTAGTGTGGTTTTTGACAGGTAGTCTGGTCTTTTTGACTGGTAGTGTGTTTTTTTTTGACTGGTAGTGTGGGTTTTTTGACGGGTGGTAGTCTGGTCTTTTTGACTGTAGTGTGTGTGTTTTGACTGGTAGTGTGTGTGTTTTTGACTGGTAGTGTGGTCTTTTTGACTGGTAATGTGGTCTTTTTGACTGGTAGTCTGGTCTTTTTGACTGGTAGTGTGGTCTTTTTGACTGGTAGTGGTGGTCTTTTTGACTGGTAGTGTGGTCTTTTTGACTGGTAGTGTGGTCTTTTTGACTGGTAGTGTCGTCTTTTTTGACTGGTAGTCTGGTCTTTTTGACTGGTAGTGTGGTCTTTTTGACTGGTAGTCTGGTCTTTTTGACTGGTAGTGTGGTCTTTTTGACTGGTAGTGGTGTGTGTTTTTGACTGGTAGTGTGGTCTTTTTAACTGGTAGAGTGGTCTTTTGACTGGTAGAGTGGTCTTTTTGACTGGTAGTGTGGTTTTTTTGACTGGTAGTGTGGTCTTTTTAACTGGTAATGTGGTCTTTTTAACTGGTAATGTGGTCTTTTTGACTGGTAGTGTGGTCTTTTTGACTGGTAGTGTGGTTTTGGACTAGTAGTCTGGTCTTTTCGACTGGTAGTGTGGTTTTTTTGACTGGTAGTGTGGGTTTTTTGACGGGTGGTAGTCTGGTCTTTTTGACTGGTAGTGTGTGTGTTTTTGACTGGTAGTGTGTGTGTTTTGACTGGTAGTGTGGTCTTTTTGACTGGTAGTCTGGTCTATTTGACTGGTAGTGTCGTCTTTTTGACTGGTAGTCTGGTCTTTTTGACTGGTAGTGTGTGTGTTTTTGACTGGTAGTGTGTGTTTTTGACTGGTAATGTGGTCTTTTTGACTGGTAGTGTGTGTGTTTTTGACTGGTAGTGTCGTCTTTTTGACTGGTAGTCTGGTCTTTTTGACTGGTAGTGTGTGTGTTTTTGACTGGTAGTGTGTGTTTTTGACTGGTAGTGTGGTCTTTTTGACTGGTAGTGTCGTCTTTTTGACTGGTAATGTGGTCTTTTTGACTGGTAGTCTGGTCTTTTTGACTGGTAGTGTGTGTGTTTTTGACTGGTAGTGTGTGTTTTTGACTGGTAATGTGGTCTTTTTGACTGGTAGTCTGGTCTTTTTGACTGGTAATGTGGTCTTTTTGACTGGTAGTCTGGTCTTTTGACTGGGTAGTGTCGTCTTTTTGACTGGTAGTCTGGTCTTTTTGACTGGTAGTGTGTGTGTGTTTTTGACTGGTAGTGTGGTCTTTTTGACTGGTAGTGTGGTCTTTTTGACTGGTAATGTGGTCTTTTTGACTGGTAGTGTGGTCTTTTTGACTGGTAGTGTGGTCTTTTTGACTGGTAGTGTGTGTGTTTTTGACTGGTAATGTGGTCTTTTTGACTGGTAGTGTGGTCTTTTTGACTGGTAGTGTGGTCTTTTTGACTGTAGTGTGTTTATTTGACTGGTAGTGTGGTCTTTTTGACTGGTAGGTGTGTTTTTTTTTTACTGGGTAGTGTGTGTTTTTGACTGGTAGTGTGGTCTTTTTTACTGGTAGAGTGGTCTTTTTGACTGGTAGAGTGGTCTTTTTGACTGGTTGTGTGGTCTTTATGACTGGTAGTGTGGTCTTTTTGACTGGTAGAGTGGTCTTTTTGACTGGTAGAGTGGTCTTTTTGACTGGTAGGTGTGGTCTTTTTGACTGGGTAGTGTGGTCTTTTTGACTGGTAGAGTGGTCTTTTTGACTGGTAGAGTGGTCTTTTTTGACTGGTAGTGTGGTCTTTTTGACTGGTAGAGTGGTCTTTTTGACTGGTAGTGTGGTCTTTTTGACTGGTAGTGTGGTCTTTTTGACTGGTAGTGTGGTCTTTTGACTGGTAGTGTGGTCTTTTTGACTGGTTAGAGTGGTCTTTTGACTGGAGAGTGGTCTTTTTGACTGGTAGTGTGGTCTTTTTGACTGGTAGAGTGGTCTTTTTGACTGGTAGAGTGGTCTTTTTGACTGGTAGTGTGGTCTTTTTGACTGGTAGTGTGGTCTTTTTGACTGGTAGTGTGGTCCTTTTTGACTGGTAGAGTGGTCTTTTTGACTGGTAGAGTGGTCTTTTTGACTGGTAGTGTGTCTTTTTGACTGGTAGTGTGGTCTTTTTGACTGGTGTAGTGCGTTGTTTGTTATGTGTGGTCTTTTTGACTGGTAGTGTGGTCTTTAGTGTGGTTTTTTGACTGTAGTGTGGTCTTTTTGACTGGTTAGAGTGGTCTTTTTGACTGGTAGAGTGGTCTTTTTGACTGGTAGTGTGGTCTTTTTGACTGGTAGTGTGGTCTTTTTGACTGGTAGAGTGGTCTTTTTGACTGGTAGAGTGGTCTTTTGACTGGTAGTGTGGTCTTTTGACTGGTAGTGTGGTCTTTTTGACTGGTAGTGTGGTCTTTTTGACTGGTAGAGTGGTCTTTTTGACTGGTAGAGTGGTCTTTTTTGACCTGGTAGTGTGGTCTTTTTGACTGGTAGTGTGGTCTTTTTGACTGGTAGTGTGGTCTTTTTGACTGGTAGTGTGGTCTTTTTGACTGGTAGAGTGGTCTTTTTGACTGGTAGAGTGGTCTTTTTGACTGGTAGTGTGGTCTTTTTGACTGGTAGTGTGGTCTTTTTGACTGGTAGAGTGGTCTTTTTGACTGGTAGAGTGGTCTTTTGACTGGTAGTGTGGTCTTTTGACTGGTAGTGTGGTCTTTTTGAATGGTAGAGTGGTCTTTTTGACTGGTAGAGTGGTCTTTTTGACTGGTAGAGTGGTCTTTTTAACTGGTAGTGTGGTCTTTTTGACTGGTAGAATGGTCTTTTTGATTGGTAGAGTGGTCTTTTTGACTGGTAGTGTGGTCTTTTGACTGGTAGTGTGGTCTTTTTGAATGGTAGAGTGGTCTTTTTGACTGGTAGTGTGGTCTTTTTGACTGGTAGTGTGTGTGTTTTTGACTGGTAGTGTGGTCTTTTTGACTGTAGTGTGGTCTTTTTGGACTGGTAGTGTGGTCTTTTTGACTGGTAGTGTGTGTTTTTGACTGGTAGTGTGTGTTTTTGACTGGTAGTGTGGTCTTTTTGACTGTAGTGTGGTCTTTTTGACAGGTAGTGTGGTTTTTTTGACTGGTAGTGTGGTCTTTTTGACTGGTAGTGTGGTCTTTTTGACAGGTAGTGTGGTTTTTTTGACTGGTAGTGTGTCTTTTTGACTGGTAGTGTGTGTTTTTGACTGGGTAGTGTGGTCTTTTTGACTGGTAGAGTGGTTTTGACTGCTGTGGTGTTTATGTGAGTCTCACCGTGCCGTGTAGACGAACTCCACGAGCAGTTCGATGATCTCTGGTTCTGCTCCTCCAAGCTCCACCTCGTGACTCGTGGCCTCCATCATACTGGCTGCACATGCAAAACATCAGGGTTTCTCTGTGAGCAACTGGAAACATCTACGCTAAAGCAGCAGGACAGGCGTAATGCAACCCTGACCAGACCTGGAGAATAGGGGTGGTTAATCTGTCTGAGTTCCCGATTCGATTCGATTACGATTATTAAAGTCCCGATTCGATTACAGTCGATTTTCGATTATTAACGATTCTCGATTAGCGATTATTGATTTTCCATTTCACAACAGTAAATTCAATACAGTAAAAATCACAACAATAACAAATTATAACAAACTTCAACATATTCTGAATCTCTATTAACATAAAATACGGATGTCCACGCATCACATGTTACAGCTATCCTACCCGCTTTCTTCAGTGATTCCATGACTTAGGTTTTGGTCTTGTTGTAGAGTGGTGGGGATCGCTGTGTCTGTAAATATCTCCGAGATGGGACGTTGTATCTCGGCTCCAAAGTGTGCAAACATAGCGCGAAAGCCCTGGTTCTCAACGACTGGACGCAAATCCTTGGCAATCAAAGTTGCGATTGATTGTGTAATGTGCTTTGCCCTTCCGAGCCGGGTGGAAGCTTTGACAATATTGTTTCACGCTTCAGAGTTCCGTCTTTTGCGTTCCGTCAATATTACCTTATTATCGATTTTTTTTTTTTTTTTTTTTTTTTTTTGAAAATCGATTTTTGGCATTTGTGAATCGATTCAGAATCGTCCACGTCCGCATCGCGATGCATCTAAGAATCGATTTTTTCCCCCACCCCTACTGGAGAACATCTACAACTGCTCAAACCATTATCAAAATAATAACCAGTGTACTGTACATTTAGATTACAAGTAACAGGCAGAAAGTTCTCACATGTGAACATGAGGTTGAAGAAGTGGCTCGCGGCGGCCAGCACGACTCTGTGTGCCAGAATGTGTTTCCCATCCACAACCAGGACCACATCACAGAGGATTCCCTGAGCACAGGTCAAAGGTCACGCAGTGCATAAGAGACAATACAAGCATAGATATTGCTTTACATTTTTGATCTAACATTGTTCAAACCATTTATCTCATTACCACAATCATTCTGTCCTGTCTATTCTATGTTCTCATCAATACAAAAACACTGCAACTAAAAATAAAACAACAAATTAATAGAATAATAATTAATAAACAAATATGTAAAATATTGTATTATTTAGAAATACTGTATCTACAAAAGTACACACACATATATAAGACATTTCAGATATAATATCAGATTTATTTATCAGTATTTAAAATCGTTTATTATTTAAACAAATATCAATGATAAAAATTAAATAAAGTAAACATAAATTTACCTATTATCTATTTTTACTTTATGTAAGATTTATGTAGTACATTTTATGTAAAGATGTAAGATGTTAGATATCACATATTTTATTATGGATAGGGTTTATGTCAGATATCTAAGATGCATATGTATGATCTCATAATATATATATTATATGGCGCATGTTAGATAGCCTAACTCATATTATATGATGAATATATATCACATACGTCAGGTTATATCATGCATATTTTAGAAACTTCATATTATATGATGCATATGCCAGATATCTGATGATATTTACCTGTTTCCTCAAGTTATTCATCACTCCCATGATATTGGACAGTAATCTGTACTCCTCTTTGGATGCTATCTTCTTCTCGCTTTTCTTTTTGGGTCCTAATGTCTTCTCGCATGGTGTGGCGGCCATGCTAATCATGCTTTATTGTGTGTATGATTAGAACGTTTATTTAATAAACACTAAGCTTTTCCTTGCAGCTCTGCATGTAAATATGAAAGATAGGAATGATGTGAAGGAAGCGACAGGATTCCACGATGGCCGTCTGCGAATGGATGCAATAAAAGTCCATTTAAATTTTAGAGCAAAAAAAAAAGGCTCTTTTAATCTCCAAACAGAAGATTTTTTTTTTCAGT
Organism: Phoxinus dragarum; assembly: GCA_033366665.1. NCBI lineage: Eukaryota > Metazoa > Chordata > Actinopteri > Cypriniformes > Leuciscidae > Phoxinus > Phoxinus dragarum. The sequence goes on along the minus strand of JARPMJ010005278.1, from coordinate 56,905 downwards.
CTGTTTGAGTATTTTAAGTACACTAATTGTTTTGGGGAAAAGTTTATTTGATAAGGACACTGGCTTGTTTGTGTAGGTTTTCAGTCACAGAAATGATGTGAAGTAAGAACCGCGTGTCAAAATAAAAGTCCCACTTCAGGTTTGACTTCAACATTCAATATTTATTATTTTTATATTTTGAGTATATATGTATAGATCTTTAGGGAAATGGTTTATGGTTTCTATTACACGATTACAGATAATTTCAGTAATTTCAATGTAATTCTTGGTTTTATTGGTTAAAGATAAAACCATGGCCTATAAATATCTTATTTTTATTATATCAATTGTTTTCCTTTTGGCTAAACACTTTTTACACAAGTTTATTTAAGCACATTTATTATTAAGCATTTATAATCTTATGTATTAATAAAAGCATTTGTTTGTTTTTAAGGGATTAAAATCACCAGTTCACTGTATAAAGTTTTCTATAAGAACAAAATATGTGGAAAAAAATCAAAAAATAATTCATCAAGCATTAAGTCATGATCTACTGCACCACAAACATGTAAATTAACAGAGAATTAGCTTACCTGTAGGCCTATTATAATGTCATGTTATGTAGGCTACACTAGATGTCAGTGTTAAAGCGAGTTTTATATTAAAATCGGTGCATTAGTCAGTATAAAAGTCACATTTACCAGATGTCTAAATTTAAAAGCAAATGTGATAATAAGTAGCCTAAAGGAAATTCATGGCTCTCGTTTGACAAACAAATGGGACGTTATAACATTCATACCATGTCAAAATAATGAAATTGTCATAAAACAAGTGGAACATTTTTAAAACATGAAGGAGGACTTAGCAAAAATATTCTTTAATTGCATTTTTACTTATGATTACAATCTTTTTTCTTTCCCTCCAGCACAAGTGTTGATAGTTTGAGGAGAAACTGCAAGGCCGTTCAGGGCCAATTACATGAAATCCAATATTTCTGGGGCTTAATGCCTGGAGTGCAGACGGCTACAGCATTTACATCTATCTTTTGACTCGACTCGGAGAGTTTTACACGAGAGGAGACATGCACGGCTCTTGTCTGTGTTTAATGAGGCAGACGAGCCTGTCTTTGGGTCTTAACAACAAGGCCTCTCCGAGGTGGCCTTATTACGGCAACCAAAGCCAGCAGAATGCTCCGGCCCGGCTATATTTCTGCAGGCTTTCATGTGAACACCCTGCTGTCAGAAGAGAGGCATTATTAGTTCTGTCTCCTCGTCCTGTAAGGAGAGATGAACACGTCTGGATGTTGTTCTCGAGGTCCGGGTCTTCTGACAAAGGTCGACGTGATCAAATTTGTCTTCTGATAAACAGAGAGTCATTCAAACAGCCCTGGATTCTGTTCAATTAAACCCAAAATGCTCTTTGAATGTGAAAGAGCATTTTCATGTGAATGTATTTCAACCTTTTTGCCAGATGCATTTGGACATTGAAGTCTGTGAATGTCATTGCACTGGACAAAATATACAATATAAAATTAAAATACATATAGGCTATAAATATTAGTGATGCACAAAATATCAGCCACCACATCGGTACCGGCTGATGTACATTCAAAAATAATATAGCCGAAAAATAAAGGATTATTTCCTTCAGTTGAGACACTTCAGATGCTCACTGTTCGCCATGATGGTTTTGAATTGCTTGAAATATGATTGGAATCACTTCAAACTATAAAAATATGGTTCAGTGCAACATGAGAAGTGCACGTCTGTCATATAGCGGCTATAATATATTATATAGACTCATTACATGCAAAGTGAGATATTTCAAGCCTTTATTTATTTGTTATAATTTTGATGATTATAGTTTACAGCTTATGAAAACCCCAAATTCAAAATTAGAATATTGTGAAAAAGGTTTTCATAAGCTGTAAGCCATAATCATCAAAATTATAACAAATAAAGGCTTGAAATATCTCACTTTGCATGTAATGTGTCATGATTAGTGTTCCTTGTCTTGTCTATTAGTTATCCCAGGTGTCTCTCATTTCCCACGCCCCCTTGTTATCCTGTTTAGCTCGTTTGTCTCTGATTATTTAAGACCTGTGTTTCTGTCCTGTCCTTGTGAGTTCTTGTTTAATGTTTAACGTTGATGTTGGTTGTTCTCGTTCCCGAGTCCCGTTATCCTGTTTTCTAGTCTGTTAATAAAACGTGTGCTGCATCTGGATCCTGCCTCTTCTCTGCTTCAGCCGCATCGGCGTTACAGAAGAACTCACCACAACGTGATCCAGCAGCTATGCCTTCCTGGAATCCAGACGTGCAGATTCTCCGTCTCCATCAGGAGAATCGCTCCATAGAAGAGTACGTCGCGGAGTTCATGAAACTGGCGCCTCTCGCGCAAATGAGCACCCAGTGCTTGAAGATATTCTTCCACGGGGGATTATCAGAACCACTTCGGTCACAGATGCCCGGACCTGATCCTTCCGTGACTCTGATCCAGTATGTCGAGTGGGCTCTTTCTATGAGTGGTTCATCGTTTGCTGTGGGCTTAGCGGAGGAGGTAAAAGTGCTTCACGTGGGCTTCATTCAACCTGTGCTTCTCCCGTACTCGGCCGAGCCCGCGCTCCCCGTCTGCCCAGCCGAGCCCGCGCTCCCCGTCTGCCCAGCCGAGCCCGCGCTCCACGTCTGCCCAGCCGAGCCCGCGCTCCACGTCTGCCCAGCCGAGCCCGCGCTCCACGTCTGCCCAGCCGAGCCCGCGCTCGACGCACCTGAACCTCACATCAGCCTCGACGAACCAAGTGAGCCGAGTGAATCGAGTGAGCCGACTGAATCCTGTGAGTCTACTGAATCCTGTGAGTCTACTGAATCCTGTGAGTCTACTGAGTCTACTGAATCCTGTGAGTCTTCTGAGTCTACTGAATCCTGTGAGTCTTCTGAGTCTACTGAATCCTCTGAGTCTTCTGAGTCTACTGAATCCTCTGAGTCTACTGAATCCTGTGAGTCTTCTGAGTCTACTGAATCCTGTGAGTCTTCTGAGTCTACTGAATCCTCTGAGTCTACTGAATCCTGTGAGTCTTCTGAGTCTACTGAATCCTGTGAGTCTTCTGAGTCTACTGAATCCTGTGAGTCTACTGAGTCTACTGAATCCTGTGAGTCTACTGAGTCTACTGAATCCTGTGAGTCTACTGAGTCTACTGAATCCTGTGAGTCTACTGAGTCTACTGAATCCTGTGAGTCTACTGAATCTACTGAATCCTGTGAGTCTACTGAGTCTATTGAATCCTGTGAGTCAAGTGCATCCTGTAATGAATCAAGCCCAGTGAAGCGCCGTCGCAGAAGGAGAAGGAGGACTCGTTGGGCTCGCCAGGCTCCGGAGGGCATTCCCAGACTCCTCGCTCTGCCGGCCCCGCCTCTGCGCCTCGCCCTGCCGGCCCCGCCTCTGCGCCTCGCCCTGCCGGCCCCGCCTCTGCGCCTCGCCCTGCCGGCCCCGCCTCTGCGCCTCGCCCTGCCGGCCCCGCCTCTGCGCCTCGCCTTACCTGCGCCTCTCGGGCTTCCCAGCCTGGAGGTCTTGGATTTCCCCAAGTATTTTTGGGGGGGGGCAGGAGGTGCCCTGTGAAGGCCATGAGGGCGGCTCCGCCCTGGCCGCCGTCACGTCATGCTCCGCCCTGGCCGCCGTCACGTCATGCTCCACCCTGGCCGCCGTCACGTCATGCTCCGCCCTGGCCGCCGTCACGTCATGCTCCGCCCTGGTCTCCCACGCTCCATGCCCAGGCCCGCCTTGCCTGTGTCCTGGTCCCGTTCCCCTGCACGGGCCTGGCCCTCCGTCCCTCCCCCAGGATCGCTTTCGCTCTGCCCCCCGCCTGGTTCGTGTTTGGAGCGTCTGGAAGCCGCTCCTTTGTGGGGGGGCTATGTCATGATTAGTGTTCCTTGTCTTGTCTATTAGTTATCCCAGGTGTCTCTCATTTCCCACGCCCCCTTGTTATCCTGTTTAGCTCGTTTGTCTCTGATTATTTAAGACCTGTGTTTCTGTCCTGTCCTTGTGAGTTCTTGTTTAATGTTTAACGTTGATGTTGGTTGTTCTCGTTCCCGAGTCCCGTTATCCTGTTTTCTAGTCTGTTAATAAAACGTGTGCTGCATCTGGATCCTGCCTCTTCTCTGCTTCAGCCGCATCGGCGTTACATAATGAGTCTATATAATATATTAGTTTCACCTTTTAAGTTGAATTACTGAAATAAATGATCTTTTGCACAATTTTTTGAGTTTCACCTGTATAATGAGAACATAATAAAAATTGTGATAAATAAAAATGTCATAGATAAATCATAAATATTTGCATTATAACATACTTTTAAAATATGTAAGCAAACATGTAGATTTCATCACATTGACTTTGAAGATGTAGACATATATAATATAACTGCCTTAAAATGAAGGCAAATAAAACGCAAATGATACGAAGAAGAAAAAGTCATGCACTGTTTCACAAAATCCAATATTTGTTGAGATAACATTTTGGTCATGCAAACTTCTTCAGACATTTAAACCACCTGACAGGTTTAAAAATCGTAGATTGCATTCAAGAGAATTTGCTTTTCTTCTACAGGTTTTTGTCCCTTGAAATTATGCAAATGTATTCACATTTAGATGAAATCCTGTAACAACATTTGCACCTTTTGGCAGCCAGATACTGATATTCAATGGCTCACATGGTCTCTCAAAAAGGCATTGAAAGAGAAAGAGATGGAGAAGAGGACAAAGCAATTGAAACGACCTCTCGTTGCATTTGTGGATCCTGAAGAGGAAAGCATATTTTCAGTGTTTTTCCATCTGTGGGAGAATCTGCTTCTGTGCTTTCGTGTAGCAGCGCTGGCTTTGATCCCTCTGAGCTGGACGTGAAAAACGCCCCGTTGTCCTATTGATTCCCATCTGTGGGAGTTTTTGTTGTCATCTGCTCTTTAAAGGGGTTTTTCCTCCTTATCTTTTTATAAAGTCGATTCCCATTAGGCAGCGAATCATTCCTCAAAAACTGAGATTTTTAGGCTTAAGATCTAAAGGGCCAAAAAAAAAGATAGATGAGGATGGTTGCATAACTTGCAGAACCAGATAGAGGGATGGATGGAACGATAGACAGACAGACAGACAGACAGGCAGACAGACAGACAGACAGACAGACAGACAGACAGACAGATAGATAGATAGACAGATAGATAGATAGATAGATAGATAGATAGATAGATAGATAGATAGATAGATAGATAGATAGATAGATAGATAGATAGATAGATAGATAGAAAGACAGACAGACAGACAGACAGACAGACAGACAGACAGACAGACAGACAGACAGACAGACAGACAGATAGATAGATAGATAGATAGATAGATAGATAGATAGATAGATAGATTCGTTTTGAGGAGAATGTGTTGAGAGTGTTAATGTTAACAACATCAGGATTGCGTGACTTTAATGCCCTTCCGATATTATCCTTGTTTTTCGCTCTTCCTTATGTGTACAGATGTGACGTAACACTAGCCGAGACTCTTCTTTATGTGTACAGATGTGACGTAACACTAGCTGAGACTCTTCTTTATGTGTACAGATGTGACGTAACACTAGCCGAGACTCTTCTTTATGTGTACAGATGTGACGTAACACTAGCCGAGACTCTTCTTTATGTGTACAGATGTGACGTAACACTAGCCGAGACTCTTCTTTATGTGTACAGATGTGACGTAACACTAGCTGAGACCCTTCTTTATGTGTACAGATGTGACGTAACACTAGCCGAGACTCTTCTTTATGTGTACAGATGTGACGTAACACTAGCCGAGACTCTTCTTTATGTGTACAGATGTGACGTAACACTAGCCGAGACTCTTCTTTATGTGTACAGATGTGACGTAACACTAGCTGAGACCCTTCTTTATGTGTACAGATGTGACGTAACACTAGCTGAGACCCTTCTTTATGTGTACAGATGTGACGTAACACTAGCCCGAGACTCTTCTTTATGTGTACAGATGTGACGTAACACTAGCTGAGACTCTTCTTTATGTGTACAGATGTGACGTAACACTAGCTGAGACTCTTCTTTATGTGTACAGATGTGACGTAACACTAGCCGAGACTCTTCTTTATGTGTACAGATGTGACGTAACACTAGCTGAGACTCTTCTTTATGTGTACAGATGTGACGTAACACTAGCCGAGACTCTTCTTTATTCTTCTTTATGTGTACAGATGTGACGTAACACTAGCTGAGACTCTTCTTTATGTGTACAGATGTGACGTAACACTAGCTGAGACTCTTCTTTATGTGTACAGATGTGACGTAACACTAGCCGAGACTCTTCTTTATGTGTACAGATGTGACGTAACACTAGCCGAGACTCTTCTTTATGTGTACAGATGTGACATAACACTAGCCGAGACTCTTCTTTATGTGTACAGATGTGACGTAACACTAGCCGAGACTCTTCTTTATGTGTACAGATGTGACGTAACACTAGCCGAGACTCTTCTTTATGTGTACAGATGTGACGTAACACTAGCTGAGACCCTTCTTTATGTGTACAGATGTGACGTAACACTAGCTGAGACCCTTCTTTATGTGTACAGATGTGACGTAACACTAGCTGAGACTCTTCTTCATGTGTACAGATGTGACGTAACACTAGCTGAGACCCTTCTTTATGTGTACAGATGTGACGTAACACTAGCCGAGACTCTTCTTTATGTGTACAGATGTGACGTAACACTAGCCGAGACTCTTCTTTATGTGTACAGATGTGACGTAACACTAGCCGAGACTCTTCTTTATGTGTACAGATGTGACGTAACACTAGCCGAGACTCTTCTTTATGTGTACAGATGTGACGTAACACTAGCCGAGACACTTCTTTATGTGTACAGATGTGACGTAACACTAGCCGAGACTCTTCTTTATGTGTACAGATGTGACGTAACACTAGCCGAGACTCTTCTTTATGTGTACAGATGTGACGTAACACTAGCCGAGACTCTTCTTTATGTGTACAGATGTGACGTAACACTAGCTGAGACTCTTCTTTATGTGTACAGATGTGACGTAACACTAGCTGAGACCCTTCTTTATGTGTACAGATGTGACGTAACACTAGCTGAGACCCTTCTTTATGTGTACAGATGTGACGTAACACTAGCCGAGACTCTTCTTTATGTGTACAGATGTGACGTAACACTAGCCGAGACTCTTCTTTATGTGTACAGATGTGACGTAACACTAGCCGAGACTCTTCTTTATGTGTACAGATGTGACGTAACACTAGCCGAGACTCTTCTTTATGTGTACAGATGTGACGTAACACTAGCCGAGACTCTTCTTTATGTGTACAGATGTGACGTAACACTAGCCGAGACTCTTCTTTATTCTTCTTTATGTGTACAGATGTGACGTAACACTAGCTGAGACTCTTCTTTATGTGTACAGATGTGACGTAACACTAGCCGAGACTCTTCTTTATGTGTACAGATGTGACGTAACACTAGCCGAGACCCTTCTTTATGTGTACAGATGTGACGTAACACTAGCCGAGACTCTTCTTTATGTGTACAGATGTGACGTAACACTAGCCGAGACTCTTCTTTATTCTTCTTTATGTGTACAGATGTGACGTAACACTAGCTGAGACTCTTCTTTATGTGTACAGATGTGACGTAACACTAGCCGAGACTCTTCTTTATGTGTACAGATGTGACGTAACACTAGCCGAGACCCTTCTTTATGTGTACAGATGTGACGTAACTAGCCGAGACTCTTCTTTATGTGTACAGATGTGACGTAACACTAGCCGAGACTCTTCTTTATGTGTACAGATGTGACGTAACATTAGCCGAGACTCTTCTTTATGTGTACAGATGTGACGTAACACTAGCCGAGACCCTTCTTTATGTGTACAGATGTGACGTAACTAGCCGAGACTCTTCTTTATGTGTACAGATGTGACGTAACACTAGCCGAGACTCTTCTTTATGTGTACAGATGTGACGTAACACTAGCCGAGACTCTTCTTTATGTGTACAGATGTGACGTAACACTAGCCGAGACTCTTCTTCATGTGTACAGATGTGACGTAACACTAGCTGAGACTCTTCTTTATGTGTACAGATGTGACGTAACACTAGCCGAGACTCTTCTTTATGTGTACAGATGTGACGTAACACTAGCTGAGACTCTTCTTTATGTGTACAGATGTGACGTAACACTAGCCGAGACTCTTCTTTATGTGTACAGATGTGACGTAACATTAGCTGAGACTCTTCTTCATGTGTACAGATGTGACGTAACACTAGCCGAGACTCTTCTTTATGTGTACAGATGTGACGTAACACTAGCCGAGACTTTTCTTTATGTGTACAGATGTGACGTAACACTAGCCGAGACTCTTCTTTATGTGTACAGATGTGACGTAACACTAGCTGAGACTCTTCTTTATGTGTACAGATGTGACGTAACACTAGCCAAGACTTTTCTTTATGTGTACAGATGTGACGTAACACTAGCCGAGACTCTTCTTCATGTGTACAGATGTGACGTAACACTAGCCGAGACTCTTCTTTATGTGTACAGATGTGACGTAACACTAGCCGAGACTCTTCTTCATGTGTACAGATGTGACGTAACACTAGCTGAGACTCTTCTTTATGTGTACAGATGTGACGTAACACTAGCCGAGACTCTTCTTTATGTGTACAGATGTGACGTAACACTAGCTGAGACTCTTCTTTATGTGTAAAGATGTGACGAAACATTAGCTGAGACTCTTCTTCATGTGTACAGATGTGACGTAACACTAGCCGAGACTCTTCTTTATGTGTACAGATGTGACGTAACACTAGCCGAGACTCTTCTTTATGTGTACAGATGTGACGTAACACTAGCCGAGACTCTTCTTTATGTGTACAGATGTGACGTAACACTAGCCGAGACTCTTCTTCAGTGTACAGATGTGACGTAACACTAGCTGAGACTCTTCTTATGTGTACAGATGTGACGTAACACTAGCCGAGACTCTTCTTTATGTGTACAGATGTGACGTAACACTAGCCGAGACTCTTCTTCATGTGTACAGATGTGACGTAACACTAGCCGAGACTCAAACGTAACATTAGCTGAGACTCTTGCTGAGACTCTCGCTGACGTACATTAGCTGAGACTCTTCTTCATGTGTACAGATGTGACGTAACACTAGCCGAGACTCTTCTTTATGGTACAGATGTGACGTAACACTAGCTGAGACTCTTCTTTATGTGTACAGATGTGACGTAACACTAGCCGAGACTTTTCTTTATGTGTACAGATGTGACGAACACTAGCCGAGACTTTTCCTTTATGTGTACAGATGTGACGTAACACTAGCCGAGACTCTTCTTTATGTGTACAGATGTGACGTAACACTAGCCGAGACTCTTCTTCATTTGTACAGATGTGACGTAACACTAGCCGAGACTCTTCTTTATGTGTACAGATGTGACGTAACACTAGCCGAGACCCTTCTTTATGTGTACAGATGTGACGTAACACTAGCCGAGACCCTTCTTTATGTGTACAGATGTGACGTAAACACTAGCCGAGACTCTTCTTCATTTGTACAGATGTGACGTAACACTAGCCGATGCTCTTCTTTATGTGTACAGATGTGACGTAACACTAGCCGAGACCCTTCTTTATGTGTACAGATGTGACGTAACACTAGCCGAGACTCTGTCTTTATGTGTACAGATGTGACGTAACACTAGCCGAGACTCTTCTTCATGTGTACAGATGTGACGTAACACTAGCCGAGACTCTTCTTTATGTGTACAGATGTGACGTAACACTAGCCGAGACTCTTCTTCATGTGTACAGATGTGACGTAACACTAGCCGAGACTCTTCTTTATGTGTACAGATGTGACGTAACACTAGCCGAGACTCTTCTTTATGTGTACAGATGTGACGTAACACTAGCTGAGACTCTTCTTTATGTGTACAGATGTGACGCAATGACGCAAAGATATGCTCAAATTTCCCGCAGAAAATCCACCAGTCCCACTGAAATTAAAAACATTATTACAAGTTTTGAATCGAGCTAAGGCAAGCTGTTGAACACTGGCTGGTTATGTACTTGCTCTGAAATTTATTTTGTATAATTTGAAGCCAAAAAAGTTACGGACTGCAGCTTTAGGCATATAGACCCATAGAAGAAACTGGAGGCCAAATCCGCCCTCCATGCGCCGCGCGGGGCCTCCGTCGGCAGGAATTAATTACAGAAAGACTTCTGCCATTGTTGGAAAGCAGAGGAACGAGTTATTGTGCAGGAGTCGCTGTGAGCTGGATCTGTGTCTGTGTGTGTGTGTGTGTGTGTGTGTGTGTGTGTGTGTGTGTGTGTGTGTGTGTTCCTCACATCACCTCTCCGTCACTGAGCTCGCTGCCAAACTCACACACACAGGAAAACTGTGAAGCCTTTCTCTAACAAGCTGGATCCCGCATGAAAGCAAACACAACAACTACAACCTCCGTTTACATGCTGTAGTATCTCCATTCCTAAAGACACCGCTGGCTCATTATGAAGGGACAAATAACTGAAGATGATAATAATAATAACAGTAAAGGGGCATTTTATCCACGGGCAAAATGATGCAACCGTTGGTCGAGCCACTGTCACAGCAAGCTTCACATGTGAGAGTTTTGCAGATCCTCCTGGAAGAGAACAACAGCGGCGAAACACAGGCTGTGTATGAAATCGCCCCTATACCCTCAATAGGGCGTTATTTGAGGGAACAGCCATTAGTAGTGGTGTCCGAAACCATAGTGAACGATATCGAGTGCACTTATTTAATCCCATAATGCACTGCAATAACGAGTGTACAGCCAATGTATCTTACACTCAACGGCTGTCGAATTCACTCGCTTCACTTTTCTTTCACTTCTTCAAGTGAACAGTATTAGTGGACTAACGTAGGGAATAGTGAATGCGATTTCAGACACAGTTAACCATCATTTAAAGTCAACAAGACACTAAACATTTACTTTCTCAATATATGTTCCTTCAATAATTTATGCACGATTGAATAACTAAAAAAAAACTGAACAGATGTCAAAATAATGTTACCCATCATCATCATCATCATCATCAATATTTTGGTCCTCAAACACATTGTAATAATAATATTTTTACATATTGACTGAAAAAAGTGAAGGCCAAAGCCGCATTTTATCTCATTATAAACATTTCTTCCACTACTAAATTTAATCTCTACTAAAAGATACAGAAACAAAAACAGTCAATGAAGACAAAACTTGTAAGACCTTTATTAATCATAACTCAAAATGACTCCTTTCACGAAATGAATGCAATTGATTAAAGTGTTTCATATATCAATATATCAAAATAATTGTACTATGCAATGTGGTGGGTGTGTGTGCGTGCGTGTGCGTGTGCGTGTGTGTGGTGTGTGTGTGTGTGTGTGTGTGTGTGTGTGTGTACTATAGGCTATATATAGTATATAAAATCACACATTTTTATTTTTACATTATTTATGTGATTTCAAACCAGTCAATAATAATTTAACGCCAGTCAACATTTAATTGCTTACATAATTCATTTTTAATTAAATAATGATAGTTGTGAAACATAAACATGCTCATTCTTATGTCCTGGTCCAAAAGCTTCCCCATAATGCACTGCAAACTTACAATCAGATCTGACACACACACTTTACACCATTACATCACTTCGGCAGGAGAAGATTGAGTCTTGTCCTACATTTGGTCATTTTTTTCACTCTGAAAGAAGTCAAATCTGTTGCGAATGCCACTCCATGACTGCTTGCTTTGGATAAGACACCATTCAGAATCACATTAATGTCTCAGAAAGCTCCAGTGATTCACATGAAAACACAATGATAGTGAGTCATTTCTTCAGCAGAACTATTACTGATGACAAACTCATGCCAGTTGTTGCTCATGCAATGACTCAGTTGTAGTTTTGTGAAGTCTCCTTCTATTTTCTCATTTTCTTTTGTATTTTGCCTCACAATATCATCTTCCTGTCTTTGACATTTCGCTCTATAGTCTTTGATATCATGATGTAATGGTGTCATTGGCAGAATACATTATTTTAGTGAAGTTTGCGGTAAGTGTGACTATTACTATGGATGTGATCAAACCTTTAACAATAAGTATTAAGTTTGAGTGTATTTGTCACCTAGCAACCACCCAGAACACCTTAGAAACCACCCAGAAACACCTTTAGCAACGACCTTGCAGCCACCAAGAAACACCTTAGAAACCTGCTTGCAACCACCCAAACAACTTAGCAACTACCTAGCAACCACCCAAAACACCCCAGTAACCACCCAGAACACCTCTAGCAACGACCTTGCAGCCACCAAGAACACCTTAGAAACCTGCTTGCAACCACCCAAACACCCTAGCAACTACCTAACAACCACCCAAAAACACCCCAGTAACCACCCAGAACACCTTTAGCAACGACCTTGCAGCCACCAAGAACACCTTAGAAACCTGCTTGCAACCACCCAAACACCTTAGCAACTACCTAGCAACCACCCAAAACACCCCAGTAACCACCCAGAACACCTTAGCAACGACCTTGCAGCCACCAAGAACACCTTAGAAACCTGCTTGCAACCACCCAAACACCCTAGCAACTACCTAACAACCACCCAAAACACCCAGTAACCACCCAGAACACCTCTAGCAACGACCTTGCAGCCACCAAGAACACCTTAGAAACCTGCTTGCAACCACCCAAACACCTTAGCAATCTACCTAGCAACCACCCAAACACTCCAGTAACCACCCAGAACACCTTTAGCAACGACCTTGCAGCCACCAAGAACCCTTAGAAACCTGCTTGCAACCACCCAAACACCTTAGCAACTACCTAGCAACCACCCAAAACACCCCAGTAACCACCCAGAACACCTTTAGCAACGACCTTGCAGCCACCAAGAACACCTTAGAAACCTGCTTGCAACCACCCAGACACCTTAGCAACTACCTAGCAACCACCCAAAACACCCCAGTAACCACCCAGAACACCTTTAGCAACGACCTTGCAGCCATCAAGAACACCTTAGAAACCTGCTTTGCAACCACCCAAACACCCTAGCAACTACCTAGCAACCACCCAAAACACCCCAGTAACCACCCAGAACACCTTTAGCAACGACCTTGCAGCCACCAAGAACACCTTAGAAACCTGCTTGCAACCACCCAAACACCCTAGCAACTACCTAGCAACCACCCAAAACACCCCAGTAACCACCCAGAACACCTTTAGCAACGACCTTGCAGCCACCAAGAACACCTTAGAAACCTGCTTGCAACCACCCAAACACCTTGCAACTACCTAGCAACCACCCAAAACACCCCAGTAACCACCCAGAACACCTTTAGCAACGACCTTGCAGCCACCAAGAACACCTTAGAAACCTGCTTGCAACCACCCAAACACCTTAGCAACTACCTAGCAACCACCCAAAACACCCCAGTAACCACCCAGAACACCTTTAGCAACGACCTTGCAGTCACCAAGAACACCTTAGAAACCTGCTTGCAACCACCCAAACACCCTAGCAACTACCTAGCAACCACCCAAAACACCCCAGTAACCACCCAGAACACCTTTAGCAACGACCTTGCAGCCACCAAGAACACCTTAGAAACCTGCTTGCAACCACCTAAACACCTTAGCAACTACCTAGCAACCACCCAAAACACCCCAGTAACCACCCAGAACACCTTTAGCAACGACCTTTGCAGCCACCAAGAACACCTTAGAAACCTGCTTGCAACCACCCAAACACCTTAGCAACTACCTAGCAACCACCCAAAACACCCCAGTAAACCACCCAGAACACCTTTAGCAACGACCTTGCAGCCACCAAGAACACCTTAGAAAACCTGCTTGCAACCACCCAAACACCTTAGCAACTACCTAGCAACCACCCAAAACACCCAGTAACCACCCAGAACACCTTTAGCAACGACCTTGCAGCCACCAAGAACACCTTAGAAACCTGCTTGCAACCACCCAAACACCTTAGCAACTACCTAGCAACCACCCAAAAACACCCCAGTAACCACCCAGAACACCTTTAGCAACGACCTTGCAGCCACCAAGAACACCTTAGAAACCTGCTTGCAACCACCCAAACACCCTAGCAACTACCTAACAACCACCCAAAACACCCCAGTAACCACCCAGAACACCTCTAGCAACGACCTTGCAGCCACCAAGAACACCTTAGAAACCTGCTTGCAACCACCCAAACACCTTAGCAACTACCTAGCAACCACCCAAAAACACCCCAGTAACCACCAGAACACCTTTAGCAACGACCTTGCAGCCACCAAGAACACCTTAGAAACCTGCTTGCAACCACCCAAACACCTTAGCAACTACCTAGCAACCACCCAAAACACCCCAGTAACCACCCAGAACACCTTTAGCAACGACCTTGCAGCCACCAAGAACACCTTAGAAACCTGCTTGCAACCACCCAGACACCTTAGCAACTACCTAGCAACCACCCAAAACACCCCAGTAACCACCCAGAACACCTTTAGCAACGACCTTGCAGCCATCAAGAACACCTTAGAAACCTGCTTGCAACCACCCAAACACCCTAGCAACTACCTAGCAACCACCCAAAACACCCCAGTAACCACCCAGAACACCTTTAGCAACGACCTTGCAGCCACCAAGAACACCTTAGAAACCTGCTTGCAACCACCCAAACACCCTAGCAACTACCTAGCAACCACCCAAAACACCCCAGTAACCACCCAGAACACCTTTAGCAACGACCTTGCAGCCACCAAGAACACCTTAGAAACCTGCTTGCAACCACCCAGACACCTTAGCAACTACCTAGCAACCACCCAAAACACCCCAGTATCCACCCAGAACACCTTTAGCAACGACCTTGCAGCCACCAAGAACACCTTAGAAACCTGCTTGCAACCACCCAAACACCTTAGCAACTACCTAGCAACCACCCAAAACACCCCAGTAACCACCCAGACACCTTTAGCAACGACCTTGCAGCCACCAAGAACACCTTAGAAACCTGCTTGCAACCACCTAAACACCTTAGCAACTACCTAGCAACCACCCAAAACACCACAGGGACCACAAGAATTGTCATAGGAACCCCCTGCAACATCCTATCATTGTGGAGGCTGATTTTGCACAGGTAAACACACCTCAAATAAAACAATTTAATATAATACACTTGTTTATGTCTCATCAGCACTTTACACTGGCATCACTTGTCTTTGGCATTCACACACTTGTCTTTGATAGCATGATTTAACAGTGTCTCAGTTCATCCATATATAGTTTTCTTTGTTCTTGTCAAACTACAGGTATGTCACATTTAGCAAACGCATGCCGAATGTGTGGAGAGATATTGAGTTTTTTTTTTTTCACTCTTCCTCACACCTCAAGTTTTACAAGCAGAAGGAAGACAAGAAACAAAGCGAGAGCCAGGGAGAAACAGAAGAAGACAGGAAATGAGGAGAGAAAGGCAGAAAGCAGCAGAAGGTGCCAAGTGGCGTGTTTGTTCGCTATAAACAGACACACTCAGGCGTGCTGCGTTTGAGTAAACATGAGCAGAGAGGAATCAGACAGACACTGAAGAGATGAACGCTTTCAAAGAGGTCAAACACCATTCATCAGATCAACAACAACTGAGAAACTCAATCAAATGACACCAGCCTCACTGAACACAACAGCCAAACACTATATACTGAGCAATATAAACATTAGTATGTCAAACTGCCTTCACATGACCTTATGATCTCAGAAATAACATTATTTTGCATTCAAATATTTTGTGTGTATTTTATAACCGTATGTAGCCCCGCCCCTTTTCAGCGCGGCGCTATTTGTCCTTTCGTCTTCCGCTCTGTATTTTCACAGCGATCTTGCGTATTTATGAATGAACAATTCGTTTTAAAATCTTCACGGTCCACGACATTTGTTAAGGCACCTGACTTAAACATTACAATCCTCATGATAACTTTCGTTAACTTTACATTAAAGGATCATTCCGGTATTTAAAGGGGGTCATGACATGAGAAACCAAATTTGCCTTGATCTTTTGGTATATAAGAGGTCTTTGTACCATTAAAACGTCCTGCAAGTTCATAGCTTAAGACGTCCTCCCCATTATAAACGAATCATTTATTTAATCAAGCTCTAAATACAGCTCGTTCTGGATTCATGGTAAGAAGTGACGTCACGGTACGAAGTGAACGTACCAGCGTTTGCATATGACCGCCTCCGCCCAAGACAACTACGCTTTAAGCGCAAGACAACTACGCTCATTTCGTATCATTGTCGCGCCCGCGCGCCTCACAAGTGTTCAGTCGACGGACAGCGAGTGGGTCTGTGTACAGGGAAATTACGATGCCGCAGATGTGCTGTTCCTGGCTGTGGACAAACTACATCTTTGAATACGCTGCGAAAGATCCAGTCGTCAGGGAAAAATGGATGCACTTTATTTTTTGCGGACGTCTCAGTCACGGCAGTGTTTAGTTTAAGCGTTTGTTCTATACATTTTAAGGATGACTGTTTTGAGCTTTGCCAGAAAAACTGTTGCTCAAAGATAAGTCCGTGCCGACCTATTCTGGGCTCAACATCGACGACGCAAACTGTAAGTAATGTGTTTAAAACTTTAAACTACTTTTTAAATACGCTGAAAGATCCAGTCGTCAGGGAAAAATGGATGCACTTTATTTTTTGCGGACGTCCCAGTCACGGCAGTGTTCTATACATTTAAGGATGACTGTTTTGAGGAATGTTTTGAGGATAGTTCATTGCTTTGGGGGGGATGCAGTACTGTTATTGTTAACTAAAAATTAAAACTATTTAAAAAATCATTAATTCAAATAAATATGAATAAAAAAATAGATAAAAAGTTGCCTTATACTGTAGCAACTATGTGAAAAAAAAGTTAAATTACAAAATTAATAAAAATTAATAAATTAAAGCTAAATACAAATAACAAAACATACAAAAAAACATAAAATGACTGAAACTAAAAATACAAAGAAAACTGAAAAAAATGTAAACAAAAGCTAAAATCACAATATTAATGAATACTATAAAGTATATAAACAATGCTGGTAAATAACACTTTTATTCACTATTTACTAGTCGATTATTAGCATGCATGCATATTGCATATATTACAGCATATTGGCTGTTTATTAGTACTTATAAAGCACCTATTAATGCCTTATTCTGCATGATCATATTCTTGATCCATATGCAAACATAACCCCTTCAACAATACCTTAACTATATAAATACCTTAACTAGCCTATATAATTAGGAATTTATTGAGGGAAAACTCAGTTAATATAGTGAATATGCATTATTGTGTTATTAATGTGTATGCAGGACACTATTATTCACATCCAAGTCAGTGCAGCTTACATCAAAAACGGTTCAGATGTGCACTGAAGAGATGCAGTATTTCATCAGCTTCATCATTTCTCCAGTTATTTGGTCGAGGTTTAGTTGAGTCGTGTTGTGCATTTGTGGAAAAGCTCTTTTACTCAAAACAGACAAAGCCTCTAGATTGAGCCGTCAACCTAAAATAGGTTCTCGTGTGTGTGTGTGTGTGTGTGTAAGAGAGAGAGAGGGCGTGTAAGTGTGTGTGTGTTGCATTTGAGAGAATTTGTGTGTGTGGTCTGAACGTTTGTGTGTGTGTGTGTGTGTGTGTGTTTGTGTGAGTGAGAGAGAGAGTGTGTAAGTCTGTGGTATGTGTGTGTGTGTGTGTGCATTTGAGAGAATTGTGTGTGGTCTAAACGTTTTGTGAGAGTGTTTGTGTGTGTGTGAGTGAGTGAGAGAGAGTGTGTAAGTCTGTGGTGTGTGTGTGTGTGTGTGTGTGTGTGTGTGTGTGTGAGAGAGGAGAGAGAGAGAGAGAGAGAGTGTGTGTGTAAGTCTGTGTGGTGTGTGTGTGTGCATTTGAGAGAATTGTGTGTGTGGGTCTTAACGTGTGTGTGTGTGAGAGAGAGTGAGTGTGTGTGTGTGTGTGTGCATTTGAGAGAATTTGTGTGTGTGGTCTGAACTTTTGTGAGAGTGTGTGTGTAAGTCGGTGGTGTGTGTTTGTGTGTGTGTGTGTGTGTGTGTGTGTGTGTGTGCATTTGAGAGAATTTGTGTGTGGTCTGAACGTTTGTGAGAGAGTGTGTGTGTGTGCGAGTGTGAGTTTGTGGTCTGAACGTGTGTGTTTGTTTGTGTGTGTGTGTGTGTGTGCGTGCATGTGTGTATGTGCGTGTGTGTGAGCGTGCATGTGTGTGTGTATGTTTGTGTGTGTGTGTGTGTGCGCGTGTGTGGTCTGATTGTGAAGTTTACACTCTCCAGCGGCTCCATCAAAATGCTTGAAACGTTGCCTCAGATTTTCCAGCCCTGTCGAGCTCCTCAAGATCACTAATTGCAGAGATCACTTCAGAACGTGAGACAGCATGTTTGAGCAAGCAGAGGGTTTAAAGCCTGAGAGATTCAATGCCCATGAGAATCACAGATTCGTGCTGTTAAAACACGAGTGTGTTGCCATGGAGGACTCACACAACCTCTGTGTGTCATATTTAGCTGTTCAGTGTTAAAAATACATTACAACAACACACTCACAAACAGTGAAGTACAGCAGGCCCATTTCATTCTCTACAGCATTCACATATCTTACTAAACAAACACAATCAGAGAATATTAACACTTCAAATATGCTGCGAATATTAAATTAAAGTAACTTATTGGCGGAAAAAAAAAACATAAAGAGGCAAATAACCAATATTACGAGTTTACATTAGGAGTTTCTCCTTTAAAAATAGACACAAAAGAGTAAGAGTTTAGAGGCATTAAAAGAGAAATGAGAAAGAGAAATTTGTTTTTGGGAGGATCTGATGAGAAATGCTTGAGTTCATATTGAGATCTATGAGCTTTAGTTGCAAACTTTGGTATGTTGTCAGATCTGACACTCGTGATTCAGGAGAAACATCTGAGAAGTCTCGATTTCCTCTCGGTTTGGACTGGAAGATTATAGCGCTCGTGTGTGTGATCTTTGACTCGCACGAGAGCATTAACACAGTCTGCTGTAATCGAGCTGTAGAGGAGAAAACTTACACACGCTGGCCATCGTTTTAACCGGGCAGTTCCTGATGGAGGCGGAAGGTGGATGTAGGTGTGTGTGTGTGTGTGTGAAACTATTCCGGTGTGTGATTTAAACATCCGCCCACTGAAAGGTGAGCCGTACAGATCTTGCGTAACACAGCAGGACAAAACATGCAGTTTCACTTTGGGTAACTTTATCCAGGGTTGGGATACGGTTGATACTGTATATATATATATATTTATATATAGCAAAAAATAGTAGCCAAGTGATGTCTGGCCTAGGAAAATTGACATCTTCACCCTTTATTCAAGTTTTATTAAAGATGTTGTAAGCAAATTAGTAGTTGTGCTTGGAGTCAATTGCTTTATTTGTGATAATAATGTATACAATATTTTCAGCATATTTTGATGGTTTAATTAAACTTGTGGGGTCAATAAAAACAAATATTCCCTCTGGACAACACTTATATTATATATGTATGTATGTGCACACACACTCATATGCATATATTAATATGTGTGTGTGTGTGTGTGTGTGTGTGTGTGTGTGTTTGCGTGTGTGTGTGTGTGTGTGTGTGTGTGTGTAAGTGACATAGTAAATCTGCTTAAAGGATAATTCCGGTATTTAACACCTTGAGTCTATATTGTAGTTTGTTTTGGATGAACAAGAGTGGTGGACAACATTTTTTTTTTGACAATGGTTCCTCTCTCGAGTTTTTGACTATAAAAGAATTGGCCATGGACCCATTTAACATTGGAGTCAATGGTCATGTCCGAAAATGTCATTAAAACAGCCAATAATGTTCGTTTACAAAACTGTGCAACTCACCGAGTGATTAGTGGTGTTAGTTGATGTTCCAGAAACAAAAAGTGTTGCGAAATACAGTTTCTGTCGTGTTTTATTCGTCATTTTGTAAAATCCCATTGAATTTCTTATGTTGCAGGACTGAGTGCTCGTTAATATAAATGCGCTACCGGAAACGGAAAGGGGGCTGTTCACATTTGGTCGATGTAGTCTTTTTGCTCGCTTCCGTTTCTCATAAGGCTAGCGAGCAGAGCTCTTTACCCGCAGTTTTTGACCGCACAAATTCTAACCATATTGAAAGACGTGACCACTGACCAGTGCAATATGAAGTTGAACTCGACTGTGACCGTGAGTGTCCCGCGAGGACATAAACATCGGTTATCGCCATCAAGTGGTCTGGAGTGTGCTAACGCTTCAGATTCAAATATTGAGCGGAAGTTACACGGTTGTGAAGTGTCTGAAAAAATAGTTCCACTATAGCAAAATAAACGGATTGGAATCATATATTGCGACGATATATTGTTTATAATCATCAACGAACACCACTAATCACTCGGTGAGTTTAACAGTTTTGTAAACGAACATTATTGGCTGTTTTAATGACATTTTCGGACATGGCCATTGACTCCAATGTTAAATGGGTCCATGGCCAATTCTTTTATAGTCAAAAACTCGAGAGAGGAACCATTGTCAAAAAAATGTTGTCCACCACTCTTGTTCATCCAAAACAAACTACAATATAGACTCAAGGTGTTAAATACCGGAATTATCCTTTAATTAGATTTTCTTTTTTGTTGGCTAGTAGAAGTCCTGAATAGCCGGTAACTTAAATATTAGTAGCCAAATTGGCCGGTGAGTGAAAAAGTTCATTTCAAACCCTGATCACGACTCTGCAGTCACACAATAAATTCTGCTTTCATGCGAATTCACACATTTCTCAAAAAACCCTCTCCTTATCGCCTCGCTTCTGAGAAATAACAGTCTGTGCGCCGGCTTTTTGTGTGCAAATACACAATCCTCCCTGAGCAAACACTTAAAGTGCAGCTTCACACTCACAGAAATGAACATCTTGTCATTATCATCATTATGTCACACACTGTAAGAAGGACAACATTTGAGTTTGGAATAATGCAAGTAAATGATGCCACTGTGATTCTGAATAGAACATCACATTTTCTTGAAGGAGCACTACTAGAAGTGTTTTTCACATTTCCTCACGATTTTAATTGGAAAGAGAAAGAGTTTCCTCATTAGTGGTAATATTGCGGATGCTGTGCATGAGAATGAGGAATCTGCTTTACTCAAACGCTTCATTAGCATACACACACTCTCCACACAACACAGGCTTCATTTCACAAATCAAACAGTCATTCCGGAGTGAGATATTGTGCTTTCGCTATCAATGTCTTTAGAGTAATTGTTTAATAAGAGAGGAATCCTCGCCTCGCCGCGTGATCAATATGAGCTTTTTTAATCGGATCTTATTGTTTATGTCGCACAAGACAGAAAAGCTTCGGCATTAATCCTTCCGTTTTATTCAATCGTGAAGGGGTTTGTTCGGCTGTGTGTGATCAGAGGACAAGAACATCCGGGGAATATAGAGGCGATGCACCTCAAATAAAAGAAAACCAGAATTAAGATTATCTCAGCGAAAGCTATTAGGTTTTGGAGTTAGCATATAGCCTACCTACATCCAGAAATCTCACATTTGACTTAAATGAATTGGCTACAGCAACTTTGAATCTGAGCTCATTATCAATAACAATCAAACTGAATTTCTAATCATATTCTCCTAAGGAATTCTGTTTTTGAATCAGAGTTTTGAATCGATTCACCACACGGAGACCTTAGTTAAAAATAATGCAAATCACAGTTTTGAATTGAAATGGACAGTTTGAACTGATTCACTAAAATGAATCAAATTGATAAAAAAAATACTGAATATGATCAGATGATCAGAATATATCTCAAATATTTCTCATCAGATTCTCCTAAGGCCTATGAATCAAGGTTGCGAATCAATGAATCGACTCACTTCACAGAGACCTAGAGAACGGTTCATTGAAACGGACTGTTTGAACTGATTCACTAAAACTAATAGAAAAAAAATATATAGGAAAAAAATATATAGCCTATATAGATAGATTTGTTATCTATAGACTATAGGTATATAGATATGATATAGTTTAATTAGGGCCTCTCTCTCTCTCTCTCTCGATAGATAGATAGATAGATAGATAGATAGATAGATAGATAGATAGATAGATAGATAGATAGATAGATAGATAGATAGCAGCATATACAGTAGCCTATACTGTAAATAAGCACTAATTAAACAGATCTGAGCACATATCAAATGACAGCGATCTCACACATTTGATTATTGTAATACTAAAAGAAACATCTGAGATAACTTGATACTTATAAACTCTTGAGAGCAAACTATGCAATACAATTTTAGACATCATTTGATAGCATCCGGCAATCTTTTGTGCACATATTCATTACAAACACTGTTTGTGAGATGCATTATGGCCTCTAAGATATGATATTATGATTCCACACCACAGAAAAAATATGATCTTACACACCAGATTTCTCTGTAGGACATGGATCACATATGAACACGCTTTTATTTCATGTTTATTGCATTTGGGACACAACAATCTGTGTCCCAAAACACATGATCAAGTTACGGTTCCACAGTAGGAGGAAACAACAAAGCATCGTCTCAGCGATGGCTCAACTGTCTCTCAGTCTGTTTTCATATTTATAGAACAAGCAAACTACTTCCAGAATCCACAGGGACTGTCTTTGGAGCGTTCAAAGACGTAAAAATGATTAAATGTGAACATGTCCGGGCCTGATCGCAATACTACAAACCCAGATGTGCCACCAAAGCAGATATTCATCCAGGAGGATATAATATATCATAATAAACGACCTGAACATATAAGGACGGGTCATTGGGCAAAGCCATTGCAAAAAGCACATCGTAAAGAAAATACAAAATGTAATTGTCCTGCCTTAAAAAGCTCAAATCTTTCAATAAATCTGGTAAATCAGTAAGCAGATATAATAATATCAGAGATATTATAGCAGACATGCACGGTCTCCTCCTCATAAATATATGAACATGGCAGCTAAAAGAGCCAATCGTGTGTTTGTTTGCTGCAGAATTCACATAAAGCTTTGAAGAAAAGGTAGAACCACTAGAACCTTATAGGCATAAAGTCATGGGATATCATTTTGATTTGTTTAATTTTCTATTTTAATTAATTTGTATGAATTAAGCAGCTCGAAACTAGAAATAAATTGACATGACTCATTAAACATGAAAGTATTTTGCAATAATTTTAGACATTTTTCCTTTAGGAATAGAATGTTCTCTAAAATTGAGTGAAGAACCATAGGGTTCTATAGAATGCTATAGAATTCTAAAATTCTATAGAATTTTCTGTGCATGCAGCCTGATTTGTTGTTGTGGTGGTGTGATATGACCTTAAGAACCACTTTTGATAATTTTTGTTAGATTGAGAGCTGCTCGATTCTGCAAAAATTGAGAATCATGATTTTTTTTGTTTCAAACAGAGATCACGATTCTGAACAGACAACTAAACAAAATAACATGTCATTTAGAGGTTCTGAAAAATGCCGATTGCTGCAGTCTATTTAAAATGTCTAATTCATCTGAATAAAAAATATCGGTTTGCATGAATGATTCAATGACTCACTCGTTTCATTACTGGATGAATCAGCGCTTTTTCAACAAATCTCTTGAATGAATGATTCAATGACAAATACATCTTTAATAATCACTTGTTGCCAACTGTGTAACAATGTAATGAAACAATCCTTATTTGAAGCACCAAGTTACTTTCAAAAGGTGCTTTACGCTATTTTGTTCGCTTCCATAGAAATCAGTGTTTATATATGTTTAACTATAAACTTTGAATCCAGTAGATTAAAACTGCTGGTAGATTTTGTGTTTAAAAGACTGTATGCTTGAGGATTCGCATGTTTGTGTCGACCTGTCAATGTTTTCACAAAATTGCTCAGGTTTTTGAGTGCTTTTGTTTCTTAAACATTCGCCCTTGGGACTTATTAATTTTTTTAGCTTGTCTTGAATTAGATGCGGTTTGATTTAGCATTTCAGAAGCTGCAGAACCCAATGCCTTTTCATCATTATTCTCATTATCCTCAAATATTTTCAAGTCTGAAAATGCACTAACATCCAAGGTGATAAACATGCATTAATTGATGAAGAAATCAAATATAAATACTTCTATGGAAAACTGTGAAGATAGCAGTGATATAATAATAAATACTGCGGGTTTTCTGTTGCAATAAACCAAAAGAAAACATTTTAAAAAGAAAATATTTCAAAAGTCATTTGTATACAACTTGCTTTGATGCTTTTATAATCTAATCCTAGTTTCCGACCCTTTATAGCAGAGTTATATATATATATATGTTAATGTTTATTTTATTTCAAGTAACAAAAGTTTTTTTTTATGGTCTTAGTTTACTATATTTTAAAGGTTTGTAGCTCGATACTGCTGTATATTGCAGACCAAATTAATAAATACACATAATTATTTCTTAAACTCAACATCCTCCGAAGGATCTGAATGTGTTTAGAAATGAGAATCATTTCAGAAGCTCATCATTAGGCTCAACTTGTCACAGCTTAAACCGCCTTAAAAATAGACCCCAATTTGTGGTCCTGTTTTAGATGATAATAAGCGTCCTCACTTCAGATGAAAAAGGACAACAGATGTCAGTGTCAGAGATTTCGTCTCCCTTCAAACCTTTTGTTTACATTTCAATCCTCACAGATTTGGCCTCTTGTCAGGATTCGGCCCTTGTTTTTTTATTCATGACTCTCTATACTTTGCATCTCAGTGCCAGAGAATTGCCACTAGATGCAAATTTGACACCATGCATGCTTGAAAGAGAAATAAATATTGAACATGTTTTTGTTAATATTGTTGGCTTGTATGTTGGTTACATTTTAAAGGGGGTGGTATAATGCCCTTTTCACAAGATGTAAAATAAGTCTTTGATGTTCCCAGAGTGTGTGTGTGAAGTTTTAGCTCAAAATACCCCACAGATATTTGTATATAGCATGTTAAAATTGTCACTTTTTGAGGGTGAGCAAAAACACCTCGTTTTGTGTCTGTCCCTTTAAATGCAAATGAGCTCCCGGCCGGCACAGGGGGGCGGAGCTTCAAGAGCTCATGTCCTTTTACCTCACACACACACACACACACACACGCACTGAAAATTTCTAAAACTTTTAGCCTTTTATGTTCAAACCGGAGTCAGACAATGATGGAGAGACTCAAGAAGAAGTGACAACATGTAGAAGAACAGGACATTTCTGAATGGTTAGTTGATGAATTTATGTAGCTTATGTGTAGTTATCTTCTAGTCATTGATTAGCATATTCTGTCATGACAATCTATATTTGTTAATACATGCAGCATTCACAGACAAACGTGAATTTTCCAAACCTATTGAGCTGCCGTACTGTCCATGTCTTACATATGTTTTAATATTCCTGTCTATCTTTAAGAAACGGCACCTTAAAATACCGTAAATAGGCAGCTCACTAGGTTTTGGAGCAGAGGCGAAAAAAAGTATACCAGGAACAGTGTGAATGAATCTTTTATTTCATTTTCTCTACATCATGCATTTACAATGTGATGCACCATTGGTCCTCCTCCAGTTGTACGTCGTCAAGGTATGTCACTTTTTTGACCATAAGTCAGTATCATGTATACCAAGCCAAGTCAGTATCATGTATACCAAGCCAAAACATGGTACACAAAGATGAAGAAATTAATAAAGAAAATAAAAATAAACATAAGATAGGAAGAAACACATGCCTCTAATTTTCTTCCAATAAAAGCCCCTTCACATGATTCACATTCGATTCCCCAACGCAAGATACAGCGAAACATCAATACGTTTCCAACAGCAAGTCATTTTTATGGCCTCAATGAAACTTTGCGATGTGACAATCACAGGCAATCAGATTGTATTTGATGTTTAATGTGTGGAGCTTCATTTTGAGTGACAATGCAGAATCAGCTGAACAAGAAAATG
Organism: Phoxinus dragarum; assembly: GCA_033366665.1. Taxonomy (NCBI): domain Eukaryota; kingdom Metazoa; phylum Chordata; class Actinopteri; order Cypriniformes; family Leuciscidae; genus Phoxinus; species Phoxinus dragarum. The sequence goes on along the minus strand of JARPMJ010005278.1, from coordinate 30,842 downwards.
TCCTGAAACTTGTGTTTGATGAAGACCAAATCTCACATTTACATGGGAAAGATAGTTAACCTGTTTAGGACACAGTGTTACTTGTGTGGCGCCACCAAACTTAACTTGTCGCTGACCTTTCGGAAAAAACAGACAGTTGAAAATAATAATAATAAATCAGAAGAGAGAATAATGTGCATAGCATCTAGAAAAAATGATGAAATGACATTCAGAGTGAAAGTTAGAGAAGTCTTTGTCCAATATATCTAAGCATTTGCTAGGACTTCCTGTTCTAGGATCAGATATTTTCATTATTTTCACACTTTTTGCCACTTAGCAGCCTTGTAAAATCGCCCCGGAGGCCAAAGCATTGCACGACGCATTGAAGCCGTGACATGAATCATGTGAAAGGGCCTTCAGAAAACATCATGCCACTCTAAAAGACTCGCTAACTTAATTTGTTTTTTCCCATTTCTTTGTGCAGTAAAGACATATCCCGAGTAAGACTCGAGTCCAAATGAAACGTTTCAAAGCAAAGTTTTCATTAGCTGGAAGAATGAGAGACTTATATAGACGAGTATTTCAGGCACTTAGAAAATCTCTCCCCCGTGTCCTTGGCTACAGCGAGCTTCACTGTGGAGTCTCCATTGAGAATCAGCTTTCTTTCCCAGCACAATACAACAACCGCAGTTAGACAAGGCAAAAGACTAGATAAGTACATTCAAAAACACGATTCTTTAAAGGGATTTCAGGTACCTTCCTACGCAAACGACCAATCTCTTTATCTACAGTGAAGTCGGGTAAGCGTTCTCCTAATGTTCTTCTAAGGTTCTCCTAATGTTTCCGATGAACCGATGTTGAAGCCACGATCAAACGTCATTATTATAACGGCACCAACCTTGGAATTTAATTACCGTTTAAAAAGTTTAGTTAAAAAAGAACTCCACTGGATACACAACAAAGAAGTTACAATAACACTCATTTCACTCACAAAACTACCGTAGTATTTCCAATTTGCGGATATGGTACTAATATATTCTGATTGGCAATTACCCAAATGATCAATACATTACAGTTTATATTTGGTTCCCCAATCTTGAACATACATGGTTGCATCCATCATAATACCATTTAACGACGGTATTAACAACTTTTGGACATCATGGAAATACCACAGTCTCATTGGATCAGGTGAATGCAATGATATATGAAAGGCATTTGAAACTTACTATACTACGGCACCACCATAACCCGTGTTCCTAAGGGCCCTGATTTCCTCCTCTCTTCCATCTCCTCTCTTCTCCTGCCGTCTTTCTGTCCTCCAGCTCTCCCCGGGGCTTTGCTTTGCTGGACTCAGCAGTCATCCGTAAGAATGAGGCCAGTAATAGAGTGACAGCTGTAATTTTCTGCTCACGACCAGCCAGAATTACTGTACACACACAATAATGAGTGCTGGCGGCTGTACCGCAACAGCGCCAGGGGAAGCCGGCGTCCCTGTACACTTCCAGGACGCCAGAAGTTGAGTCAGAGTTTGGTTTCAGGGACCTATGAAAACACACTGGCCATCTCATGTTACACGAGGACTATAACATGGGGCTCGGGAGCCTCTTTTCACGCACGGTGAGTTACGACATCGACAAAGAGTCTCACAAGTAACGTTTCCGACACAAGACTCGAATGGAGGTATCGACTACGTTCCTCGACTACTTTTTTTCGAGAATCACGTGACAAGCACCACACCAGCACTGCTGTGCTCTACGATTTAATGTGACGAGTTTTTAACGCAACAAACAAAAAGAAAAGCTAAAAATGCACAGGAACACAATAATAGTTTCAGTACTTTGGAAGAAATGTCCCGCATCGAGCCCGAGGTTCACTAATAAAGGGCGTGCCACACCGGTTTTTTTAAAGGTTTTAAAATGCCTCGCGATTGTCTTATAAAACTTGGTAGCATCAAAACATCGGAGGGTTTTTACAAATCATTGGAGTCTATCAACATTTGCACCTGAGATTTGAGTTCTCAAAATACCTGTACTGACCATTATCGCCTCTCAACGATGGACGATCTGTTCCAACTGACTAGTTAAAATAGAAAATGACTCGTGTCAATGTGCCTGAAGACAAGTGCTCGCTCTAAAAGGTGGGACTGGACCACATTTAAAGGACAACTTTACGATTGTTTTAATGACGTCGCTTTTAAAAGGCTCCCTCTTTCTCTCTCTCATAAGGACACAGAGTTGGAAGTTATTACAAATTGTTCTAAATACATACTCAGAAACAGGAAAGCACATTGGAAAAAGAGAAGACAGGTGTAGTACGCTAGACGACATTTACGATTCGCGCCACAATAGTCAACATCCTGGTTTAAAGGGCCGTTCACACGAAGAACGCTAACTATTAGCGTGCACACAAACGCTTGATAACGTTCTGTTTATTATAAGCACACACTGCAGTTTTGTTGTCTGCCACTTTAAATGCTCAAGCTCTGGATTCTGATTGGCTGTCAATGTTTTTATCCATCATCAGCTGAAAAAAAAAAAAGCGCTGTAAGTGATTCCAAAATTAGGGATGCACCGATATGAAATTTTTGGCCAATACCGATAACCGATAATTCTTTATATTTGAAAGCCGATAACCGATATATTGGCCGATAAATCTAAATCCATATTTTTATATAATTTTTGAGAGCCTGATTAAAAAAAACTAAAGTCTCACCATTAAAATCCACGTCCCAAACAAACAATTATAATGTTCTCATGTTCATATCGTAGCCGATATGCATGTTGCACTGAACCGTATTTTCTTTTATTTGAAGTGTTTCCAATCATATTTGTTTATGCTTTTAATTTTTTAAGTTAATTTCAATTCTTTGTTCATTTGTTTATCTGTTAAAATGTCATAGTTTTCTCATTTATTTATTTAACTTTGAGTAAACTTTATGTTAGTTAATGGGTCGGTGTGAGTTGGTGAGAGAATTTGTGTATGAATGAATTTGTAGGTGTATCTGTAATGTTGTTAATTCTTATTTTTGTTTATGATTTGTATTCTGTATTTGTGTTTATAGGACCCTCTTGAAAATGAGAATTTGCATCTCAAGAGGCTATCCTTTAATAAATCAATATTTCAAGAAATTTAAAACCATCGTGGCGAACAGTGCGCATCTGAACTGTCTCAGCTGAATGAAATAATCCATTAATCATCAGCTTTAATATATCGGACCACATTTTTTTGGGCGGTCGATAACGACAGGATTAAAAATTAGCATTAATCGGCCGATACCGATATGGTGGCCGATATATCGTGCATCGCTAAACGATGTGTGTTGTTATATCACAGTATGCTGTGTTGTTATCGTTACAGCCGTGGTGTGGATTTCACTATTCTCATAGAATTAGAAAAGATTATTAAAGCTTTATCGTCCTTGGTGTGAACGGGCCTTTAGTCTCTGGTATCGCGCAATCTTTGCGCCGTCACACGACCGTGCTGATGTCCTCCGGTTCGTCCGGCTTCTTGGGCTTGCTGGGAAGCGATTTTAAGTACTCGAGGTGTCGTCTCGCGTCTTCTTGGTTCTGCCGTACATAGTACACAACGTAAGAGATAACCATTGCAAACCAGCCAAACATGGTCACCAACATGGCGTAGTCGGTGGTCCGCTTGGCTAGGTTGCACAAGTCCGCGTCCACGGCCAGGAACGGCTGGCCCTCTTGGTCTCTCAACTCCGAGCTACGGCACAACACGTGCGTGGCGGCCTCGTGGTTGTGTGCCATACCGCCCAACGCTTGCCTGTAAGGCGCAGTCGCAATGCCAAGGGTTGTTGTCCACCACCACGCGCGCCTTCAACCGCGCGAACGCCTCCTTGTGCACGCTAGTGATGCGGTTATGAGACAAGTCCAGCACTTCAAGAGATCCCTCTAAACCAATGAACGCCCCCTCGCCGAGGGTTTCCACGGCATTGTGAGATAGATTGAGCCTCCGAAGCATCCTCAAACCGTGAAATATGCGATCGGGGCACTAGAGATATGTGGTTCCGGTCTAGTTGGAGTAGCTGGGTTTCCGGCGGGACGTCGGGCGGGATCTCCTTCAAGCGGGACAGACTACAGGTGACGTTGAGGCCGTGTGGAGGGCTTTCGGACCGCTGGCAGGTGCAACCCTTGGGACAGGTGCTGGCAGACGGAAAGCACAGGACCATGAGCACCAGGCTTTGCAGGAGCAGACACATGGGGATCGGAGCCGCGAAAGCCACAGGTCCAACGGCGTCATGCTGACAGGCAGTCAACATACTCGACGCCAGGGCCGTTCACGGGAGCCCCATAGCGGGACCGCGTCGTCACCAAGATCCGTGGGTCTCGTCAACTCTCATCGTCTGTATGAGCCTGCGGAGGGAGAACACACAGTGAAGGAGACCAGATCATTCATGGGGTCGGATTGACACCTTTCTCCCGTACATACAGAACCTCTCTGTCTGAGAGGCCTGTCAGAAACACTCACATCAGTGCAACACTAAGTGATATGAGGCTAACTGAAGAAAGACTGCAGTATTTGCTGATTAATCAGTTGATATCTGAACATTCTTTGATTATCAATTAACAGAAGTGGTATTTCAACTGTTCCAAAATGTAAAATTCAGTCTTTTCTGCTCACAAAGGATGCATTTATTTAAAAAAATTCAAAGTATTTTATATAAGAAAAATACAATAAAAACAGTAATATTGTGATATATTATCTCCATTTAAAATGGGTTTCTATTTGAATATATTTTAATGTGTAATTTATTTCTGACGTTACATTTTCAGCAGCAATAACTGTCATCAGTGTCATATGATCCTTCAAAAATCAAAGGATCCACACACACACACACACAACATTAAATTTGCCACATTGCTCTATAAATATCAGCCATTGAAAAAGCCTGTATTGTTTGATCCCTAGTGTTTACAGTAATTGTTTCATTCAAATTGATGTTATTTAATGTATGATTATACAAATGCATAAGCAGGCAGAATGAATACATTGGGTCTTATTTTTGTGGACAGTGGGCAATTTTTATTATTATACAGTGGGCAAAATCTTTTGTGCATAAATGAGTGAATATTTGCATACAGAAGTCGTGATTAATCACTTAAAACTTAGTGCATTGAACATAAATCTGAAACTACATGAATGCAAAATTAAGATTCACAGACAGTTTTCAAGTTGCATTTAGTGTAAACTTATCTGTGCAATTTATTGCATCACTCTAATCAACACCTTTGTTGTTGTGCCCGATAAATACCGCTTTGATTGGACAAATAAATTATAATTTGATATATATATATATATATATATATATATATATATATAAACATTCTCCTCCTATAGCTTCAGTGCAGTTAGCGAAGGGATAAAACAGTAAATCAGTCATTATCACAATATAAACCCCCGCTGGGTGACACAAGGACCCCACTACTGATCACACTGTCCGGGTTTATTAATTAAACTAAACATTTACTGCTCAATAGACCAATTAGTGACCAACTCTAATTCCAGAACGCAGTTTTTTAACTAATTTACAGTGGTGCTTGGAAGTTTGTGACTTTCTGCACTAACTAGACAAAATAATAATAAAATACTTGGTCATTTATTTATTCAGGAAAATTATCCAAAAAGTATGTGAAGCTTGATTAGCAGTTCATTTGAAGGCAAAATTTGGCTATTTTTAGATGTTTTAGTCAATGCGATGACAATCCTGTGTCAGCGCTTGCCCTGTTTTATTTAAAGAACAGGGATCAACTTCACAACACGTGTTTATGGACGTGTGTCCTGGCCCGGACAAATGAGCTGCTGTTGTTGCTCAAGTTTATAAAACTATAAATATAACTATTCTAAAGATTTTTGACTCCACAAATCCACACAAATAGAGGAAATTTAAGACAATTGCTACTCTTCCCAGTGGTCGACCAACCAAGATCACTCCGAAAGCCAGATGTGTGTATAATAGTCCACAAGGTCACGGGTAACTTTAAGCAACTAAAGGCCTCTCTCACGTTGGCTGATGTTAATGTTCATAGAAGAACACTGAACAATTGCAAGGAGAAAGCAACTTCTCTCCAAGAACAACATTGCTGCCCGTCTGCAGTTTGCTAAAGATCATGTGGACAAGCCAGAAGGCTATTGGTAAAAATGGTTTGTGTGGACGGATGAGACAAAAATAGGACTTTTTGGTTTAAATGAGACGCTTGGAGAAAGAAAAACACTGCATTCCAGCTTAATAACCTGATCCCGTCTGTGAAACACGGTGCTGGTGATATTATGGTTTGGGCCGGTTATATTATACCAGTGAATTCTGAAGGAAAATGTCAGGACATCTGTCTGTGAACTGAAGCTCAAGAGGAAGTGGATCATGTAGCAAAGACAATGACTGGATAATATTCTCAATAAATAATTGCTGATTTTACAAGATATATATTTTGTTCTCGTTTGTATGATTGGGTTCTCTTTGGCTCCGTTCACACTGCGAGCCTATGTTTACATTTTATAGTTGTATCTCTTAACATTAGCATATGAACTAACATGAATGATTAGGGTATAGCCTAATTAATATATTCATATTTTTTGTATTTAAGTACAGTACATTTTCATTGTTTAGTACTATTTTTACTTATTTAAATAATTATTAAAAATAAATAAAAAATATTATTTATATATATAAACGTAAGCACTATTTTATGTTTGTTTTCATTCAGTATCCATTTTTTAAAAACGATAAGTTGATCAATCGGTTATCAGCGCGGGCTAAGTTATCGTTATGGGAAAAGTCCACTATCGGTCGAAGTTTAGACGTAATAGTCGCATGAAGTCCGATATGAGTGCGGTCACATTGCTAAACATCAGATCTGTATCAGATTTAGCACCACATATGGAAGCGGCACAAATCAGAATAAAAAATATCAGATTACATGTGGCGTGTTCACACTGTCATGAGAAAAACTGAGTCATATGTGACCCTGGACCACAAAACCACTCACACTTCGCAATTGAGATTTATACATCACCTGAAAGTTGAATAAATAAGCTTTCCATTGATGTGTGGTTTGTTAGGATAGGACAATATTTGGCCGAGACACAACTATTGAAAATCTGGAATCTGAGGAGCAAAAAAAAAAAGTAAACATTGAGAAAATCTCCTTTAAAGTTGTGCATTTATGTTCACGATTGTGCTGCATTCACTCACAAAAATATATGTTTTATATATTTATGGTAGGAAATTTACTAAATTTTGACCCATACAATGTATAGTTGGCTATTGCCACAGATATACCCGTGCGACTGGGTTTGTGGTCAGGGTCACATATGAGCCAAAAGAATCTGACTTGGGCCACATTTACCTGCAGTCTGAACGTAGCTTTTGGACTTTGGTGAACATCTGATGATGTTTTTGGGTTATATTTATGCAGAAATATAGAAAAATCGAAAGGGTTCAATCACAAACATCCAAGCACCGCTGTAAACTACAGCGAGTACAGTTAAAGCAGCTTCCCCAAACACACACAGTTAAGGTCACACTGTAAACCGCTTGTATTTCATGAGGACAGGGAGAACTATAATTAACACACATTAACACAGAGCACATGCCACATACTGAACATACGTGACGCCAAGCCGGGATTGATGCAAACAACAGAAGAGAAAAGTGAGCGATAACAGCGGCTGGAAGAGGCACTGCACGTTTCTGAGTGCGCTACATTTAACAGCGGACTGAATTAGCGGAGCACAAAACATGCGCATTAACAGAGGCATGCACATCTGGACCTTTTATATGTAAATAAATCAATAGTGATGTAAAAATAAGCATCCCAGGAGTCCTGACATGCCATGCTCAGTGAGTGTGTGTGTTGCCGGAGGCTCTTGAGGGCCAGTGTGGACTCAGCTGATGTAATGTGTGTGTGTGTGTGTGTGTGCATCTGCCACATGGGATATATGATGGAAGATCTCAGGCGTTTGGGAGCAAACTATTACAACTCTGACAGGCCATTACAGAAAACGAGAAAAAAACAACAACGTGTCACTCATACACGGTCAACAACAAAACTACTTATGTTGAAATTCAGGTGAGATGAACTCTAGATGAATCTTAAATAAAAACTACATGATATTATTTGCATGGCTCTCTGGAATGATTCTGATTGGTCAATTCTGACATTCAGAAGTCAAATTTTCTGAAAAAATGAACTGTTGCCCATAGCAACAATGTTTAAATGACTGCTCATCCAGGAAACTGCATGCTTCAATAAAGCTGTGCTTGTGTATTAAGTATAAGCTCAGCTAATGTAATATAACTATAAGCTAATATATCATATAATAACCTCTGATTACTCTAAATTGTAATGTAAAGACATGCATTTTCTGTAAAGCTGCTTTGAAACTATATACAGTATTGTGAAAAGCGCTATACAAATAAATGTGAATATAATATACTAGTATAATATAATATCACATCGTTCTGGGTTTATTCTTCCATAATTACATGCTGATTGTTCATCATCATCCCTAAATTATAAAACATCTGGGCTCTCGATCTCTCCATTTGTTGTTTAAATATTAACGCACGATATATCGGCGGGCCACCATATCGGTATCGGCCGATATATGTTCATTTTTTAATGTACAGATGTTTAAAATTTGTCTCCAATGTATTAAAGCTGATAAATAAAGGATTATTTCCTTCAGCGGAGACACTTCAGATGTGCACTGTTCATCATTATGGTTTTGAATTGCTTGAAATTGATTGGAAACACTTCAGAAAAGGAAAATACGGTTCAGTGCGACACCGAGCAGTCCAAGTCATATCGGCTACATACAGTTATAATGAGAATATATAATTGTGTGTTTGGGGACATGGCTTTTAATGATAAGACACTTGTTTTTTAAATCAGGCTCTCAATTTTTTTATAAAAATTAGGATTTATATTTTAAATTAGGCCAATATATCATTTATCGGCTGTCAAATATAAAGAATTATCGTATCGGTAAAACTGCAGTTACTTATGGAGGAACATTTTATTTAGACATCACTCTTCAGGATGGATATATATGATATATTGAGGTTTATGGCCTGTGATCACCATATGAGAGAGTTACAGGATCTTAAACCAAGCCAGACCTTATTGAATTTTGTGTTATGAATATATATATATATATATATATATATATATTATATATATATATATATATATATATATATATAGTAACTAGAAGCTGTACCATAAATGCTAGTTGTGGCATATCAAATTGTAGGTAACAATATATTTTACAGTTATGGTAAAGGAAGTTGATTCACACTTTTTACTACTAAATATAGTTTTATTTAAATAAAATCTATTAAAATATGATTATATTAAATGTAGAATTACATATAATGTTAAGTTACGCAAAAATATGTATATACCATTTCAAATAATATAGCTTATACATATACAGCTATAGTAAATGGAAATTCATAAGGTGATTCACACTTTTTACACCTAAATATAATTATATACTTAAAAATCTATTAAAATATCATATTAAAAATACAATTAGCATATTTTTTTTAAAATTATTAAAAATATTCAGACAATTTAACATATATGTTTTATATTATTAAATAGAATTTAAAATTAATTTTTTTCTCTGTTAGGTAAGTTAATTATTAGGTTTTACTGTAGCATTGTTATATATTAAGCGGCCTTAATGATTGGAGAAGTCATTTCACAATATGATCCAGTTATGACATTGTCAACTAAAAAGGTATGAGGTCAAATAAAAAACAATGAAACATGCATTAATGAAATATTCAATAACATTCATTTAGAAAATAAGATAAAATAGATAGGTTGATTTTTAATTTCATGCTGACTTTAAACATTTAATACTTGATGCATTCTCTTAAAACAAGTCTTAATATTTCATGCAATTTGCTTCTAGGGTACATCTATTTTCTTCTAAGGATGTTTAGATATTTTACTAATAAGAAGAAATAATATTGCTGTTGGCATTGCACAGAATGAGTATACAGACCCTGCTCATCATGAATGGAAGAGCCATAATTAGACTGACATCCGGTTTTAATATTAAAACACATTGATCCAGATTATCATCAGGCAGAGCTTGGCTCTACGTCACCCGGCTCACAGCTCCAAGAAAGCCAAACAGATTGGTGAAGCTTTTACCATCATCACAACACATTAAAGTTCATAATGTGAAGATTATGGAGCTGGGAAAGAAATCCTAATGGCTTTTATGCACTTGGCATCATTCATTTATTCAATAAAGCTTTGAACATGAATAACGTTTGGGTATCGTGGCTGATATTTTATACTGAGCTAATTGACTAAACAAGCAATGTCTGATGGACAAATTGCATGGATATTTCTTTTGATGCATTTTATGCATGCATTTTACTCCTCACTGGATTTGGACAGAAGCATTAAAACCTTGAAGCACAAAGGGTCAAATAATATGTTGTTTAAAAGCATCATATTGCTCAGAACAAATGCCAGATCTGAATCTGGCTTTAAAGGCGTCTCGTGTCAAATGTGATAATAATCCAATCAGATATGAGCAGAAGCAGAGCTTTGATCCAATGCATTATCCCTGAATTAATCCTGAAATCTGACCCTTCCGGTGTGATCAAAGGGAACATCACCTTCTTCTAGCAATTTCACAAGCAGAGACAGCATCAGAAGCACTCCAAGGCAGGTCTAAACCAGAAAGCTAAGCGCTGAAAATAACTTTTCTCGACTTGTAAAGCAGTGAAGAGTGATCTCGCAGATTACAGCCGAGGCGCTCACTCTCCACACCCTAATGAATGTGAAGCATGATTGCATTCATTAAACATGATTATTAGTCCCATTATGAGAGATGAATCAATAACTGCAAATAAGTTGCTCATGCCTGGGCTGGCTTAAATAAATCAGACATGTCAGTTGCACTGTGACTGCACATCCAAACTGCAATTGTCAATTGCTATTCAAAAGGCGCATATTTTATGAAGCGCCTGCAATAATTCACTCACAAACAAAACACCAGCTGACGCATGTAGCCTACAATTCGCTTGTTTTATATCTAACACAAGCATGTAGTCTATTCACAGCATGCAAAATTGCATATGTGACACAGATGAATGCGTGTCAGTCTCTCTCAATCATGTGTGTTTATGTGTGGCTGAGCAACAGGCGACATGCGTTTGTCTCTTACCTGCGACAGAAACACTCATCGATCGCCGCATCCGTGACTCCTCACATCCTCGGGGAATCACTCAACATGTATGATGTGACGCTCTCGGTTGTTATTTCATGTGAGCTCAGCACATATTTGGAGATTGTTGTCTGATGTTAGTGGCAAGAACCACGGGAGTAACTGGGAGGGGTTCGATCGCTCCGTGGTAGTGGAGTCCGATTCGCGAGCGAATTTGGTTCTTTTGAGCCGATTCTTTTTTAGTGATTCAGCCGAGCCGATTACTGTGCTGTGGGGAAAACAAAATTGCTTTAATAATAATATTAACAATGCTTCTGAAACCTTAGAACATTATATAAATCCTAAACCATGTTTTTGGACCATTGTGACAAGCAGGTGAAACACCTGTTTGCACAAGTTTAAAGGGACAGTTCACCCAAAAATGAAAATTGTGTCATTATAGGCTTAAGTTTTTCCAAACATGTATGAATTTCTTTCTTTTGTTGAACACAAAATATGTTATTTCAAAAGATAGGGCCCAATCAACTTTTGGCAACTGACATTCTTTCATACAGGTTTGGACTGGAGCAACTTGAGGGTGCGTAAATGATGACAGAATAAAATTTTTGGGGTGAACTATCCCTTTAAGATGAATTTCTGAATAACCAATTTAAGAAGGATTTCCCTTTTTGTTGTTCATTTTTTAGGCACGTAACGTTAGTACAAAAATGACACAATATGTACCCTAACCGAAAACTCCTCGCTAAATGATAGCCTGCAACGGACTTCTTTATAGGAACCCTTTGAGTGATCAAAACAATCTGAGAATGGCGGTTCACTGAAACGAGTCATTTAAACGAACCGATTCGATAATATGAATCATACTTCCCAGGCTGCTGATTCTCTCGGTAGCGCGCGCTTAGTTTGTGTACGTGCCGTGCGTGTGTATCTGTGTGCCCTGTTTTTTCATTTTCGGCTCTAATCAGTCAAAATGAGCCCTTCTGAAGGATCCCACATCGATTAAACACAGGAAATCCACCCCTGAAACACGTTTTTGCGACGTGATTTTGTGCTCAGGTACTCTGATGACTCCGTAGAAAAGTACTGTGGTGGTAGCCATGATGGTAGGCTACACAGTAATTAATTATGTAAAGCCTTATAAAAATGTAACGAATTATTATTATTTAATGTGATTAAATGTTACCCTGATCTCCATATATTAATATATTGGCCAGGGTAGCAAATGATTACCATACTGTAGCCCACCTCATAGTCTACTGAGGCAATTTCTATGTAAAATGACGCTAGTTTATTTTTCATAAGCCAGTTTTGTAAAAAAAAAAAAAAAAAAAAAAGTAGGCTAACTGTTGACTTTTAAAAAAACAAACGAATAAAAGATATTGAACATTTTAAACCTTTCATTGCAGGATAAAAGATTGAGCTCATGGAATACGCCTTCACATTGACCACTATTGGAGCTTGTTGTCACACTACATTGAGGTAAGTTGTCACAACGAAATCTGACATTAAATAACAAGCCTAGATGTTAAGCAACACTTTATTTATTGTAAATCTGATACTATCACTGCACCATGTTATCAACACGGTACTTATTGTGCTTGAAATGTGCCTTTCTACCACAATATTTTCATTAGACAGCAATTTATCGGTTTATTGGTGGAACAATGTGGACACAACTCCAAACAAGTGGCCTAATTGTGAGTTTGACAGCAGCACAGGGGTTAAAATCTGAACAACTAAATGATTGAAGCGTCACACTCCCTCAAGGACTGATTTGTAACCACTCCAAACCAGAGTGACCCTGTACTGTGTGTCGGCATCAGCTAGATAATATGAAACCACTCATGATTAATTATAATCACGTTAACTTCACGGTTCAATAATGTTTTGATAGTTTTAACTGTAAATACCAACAACAAGCAGCAATACACAATGAGCCATCTCAATACTCATTTCAATGTCAGCGCGCTGTAGAAACCAACAATTATCTGCGCTGTCCTTGACAAACACTGTGTGTCTGTGATAAAGGCAGCTCACCCGTTTGCAGCGGAGCGGAGAGAAACTTCCACTGCACCAAATATCAATCATTGTAGCTAATTAGTCCGTGTATGGGTGATCAAATGCCGTTATGACAGAAAAACATCCATCAGCACCAAACGAACTGAAGTTCCAATAACTGGGGCTCGACGGGCGTTTAAACCAGCTAAACTTGCAAACCGGTGTCTCAAAAACACAATATATCAAAAACGACATTTTTTTGCTAGTAAAGCACAATAGATTTTTGTATTGGTGCAGATATAATGAGTGTTTCGTGCACCTCGACGTAGCTTACACTCTTTGTGGAAGCATAGAGAGGCTTGTTTTGTTGCACGGTAAACGGGTTTGCGCATGACACGCTCACACTGCAGCTGCGGTATTATGCCTTGATATGATTTTCAAGACTCAAATTGGCAGGTTGCCTGTGTAGCATGTAATTTAGAGTCTTCCCTGCGTTCTGTGCCGCATTGATACACTGAATTTGATTGGCAAACAAACCAAAACACACCAAAAGTGCGGCAGACCAACCTAAACGGCTCCTTCATTAATTTGCAAAGGGACTGATTTGAAACAAGACATTTACATTCCTGCGTTTGAAAGGTCATGCTTTGTAATGCTCATTTGCATACTAAGTGGCTAATTATTTTTGCAGCCAATAGGCAGGTATGTGTTGGTGTGGGAAAGGGGCGTCCGGTCATCAGTCTTTAACTGCATCCAAATACAATCACGGCCGAATCAAGGCCAACACACATCAGAGAGTGCATGTCTGTAATTTGGCTTTCTGTGAGAGTAAATTAGCCTAATTAAATCTATTAACATCATGCATCTCCTATAGGCCCATCAAACTCATGCACGCGCACATAGTTTGCACATGCAAATTCTCTCTTTGGTTGTTTGGAATGATGCCTTATTACACATACTTTTTTTGCATATGCAGTATGTATACATGGTGTCCACATCTTTATGCATGATGATCTACTGTACTACATTTGCAAAATTGTGTACAGAACAGAAACACACTGTATCTATTTACATTTATTCATTTAGCAGACCCAATCATAGAAGTGCAGTGTACTTGACTTCGACGAATGAATGAATCCTTTTTGAATTTTGAATATATTTCCAGTTTTACACAAAATGAAAACCTTTTCACAATATTCTAATTTTGAATTTGGGGTTTTCATAAACTGTAAGCCATTATCATCAAAATTATGACAAATAAAAGTTTGAAATATCTCACTTTGCATGTAATGAGTCTATATAATATATTAGTTTCACCTTTTAAGTTGAATTACTGAAATAAATGAACTTTTGCACCATATTCAGGGGGTGCAGAGAGGAAGTGGCGCAAATCCAAAGATCAATCTGACCTTGGTCTTTATCATTCCCTCCTCTCTTCTTTCTCTGCTAACATATCTACTGCTAAAATGACTTACTATCACAACAAAATTAACAATTCTTCTGACTCTCGCATGCTTTTCAAAACCTTCTCCTCTCTTCTTAACCCTCCTCCTCCTCCTCCTTCATCAACCCAAACAGCTGATGATTTTGCCACATTTTTCATAAACAAAACTACCATCATCAGCGGCCAATTTACCAATCCACAAATTAACACACACATTTTACCCTCCTTCTCCTTTCTTTCAAAGACAGAAGTCTCCAAACTCCTTTCCAATCGCCCTACTACCTGTCCCCTTGATCCTATTCCCACTAACCTACTTCAAGCTATTTCTTCCTCAGTTATACCCGCACTCACACACATCATAAACACATCTCTTCACACTGGTACATTCCCCACATCTTTCAAGCAGGCTCGGGTAACCCCACTGCTTAAGAAACCCACTCTAAATCCAGCACATCTAGAGAATTACAGACCGGTATCCCTTCTTCCATTCGTCGCAAAAACACTTGAACGAGTTGTTTTCAACCAGATCTCCTCCTTTCTTACGCAGAACAACCTCTTGGACAACAATCAGTCTGGCTTCAAAAGGGGACACTCGACTGAGACTGCTCTGCTCTCAGTAATTGAAGCCCTGAGACTGGCAAGAGCAGCTTCCAAGTCCTCAGTTCTCATCCTGCTGGATCTGTCTGCTGCCTTTGACACAGTTAACCACCAGATCCTCCTGTCAATCCTAAAGATGAGGGGATCTCGGGACCTGCACTCCAGTGGTTCAAGTCTTATCTCTCGGGTAGGTCCTTTAGGGTGTCGTGGAGGGGTGAGGCGTCTAAGACCCAACATCTAGCTACTGGTGTGCCTCAGGGCTCAGTGCTTGGACCAAATCTCTTCTCAATCTACATGACATCACTAGGATCTGTGATTCAGAAACATGGCTTTTCCTACCACTGCTACGCTGATGACACACAACTCTACCTCTCATTCCAGCCGGATGATCCGACGGTAGCCGCTTGCATCTCAGCCTGACTGACAGACATTTCTGGCTGGATGAAGGACCACCACCTTCAACTAAACCTTGCGAAGACAGAACTACTTGTAATCCCGGCTAACCAGCACTACATCATAACTTCACCATTCAGCTAGGCTCGTCATCCATAACTCCATCAAGATAAGCCAGGAACCTTGGAGTTGTAATTGATGATCAATTGAATTTCACAGACCACATCGCTAGCACTGCCCGGTCATGTAGATTTGCCTTGTAGAACATCAGAAGGATCAGGCCCTTCCTATCAGAGCATGCTACACAACTCCTTGTTCAGGCGCTTGTTCTATCCAGACTGGACTATTGTAATGCTCTCCTGGCTGGTCTCCCAGCTTGCACTGTCAAACCTCTGCAACTGATCCAGAATGTTGCAGATAGAGTGGTCTTCAACGAGCCGAAGAGAGCACACGTCACTCCTCTCCTCACGCAATTGCACTGGTTGCCGGTTGCCGCTCGCATCAAATTGAAGTCACTGACGTTTGCCTACAGAACAACCACTGGCACTGCTCCCCTGTACCTGAACTTATTACTTCAGACTTATGTGCCATCCAGAAACTTGCGCTCTGCAAGCGAGCGGCGTCTTGTGGTTGAGAAACTGCCGAAGATCTTTTTCGGCAGCACTTGATCCATTAATACTAACACTTTCTTCTCTATTCTAACTTTAAAAAAAAAAAATTGTGTTGGATTGTACTGTGAAGGGTCATAGCACTTACATACTGTTGGTCTACTGCTAGTTTAATTGCTTCTATTGTTTCTCATTTGTAAGTCGCTTTGGATAAAAGCGTCCGCTAAATGAATAAATGTAAATGTAAATATTCAAATTTGTCCAGTTTCACCTGCAGTTGCTTCATGATGTTGCAAACTCAAAAAAAATATATGTTGGCTTTAATTAACTTTTTTATGTCAACAGGTTCCACATAACTAGATTACGTTAAACTAACATAATTTGTTCATGTAACTTCAACATCATGGAATTAAGTCATTTTAAGCGACCCAATTTAAGTAATCTCAAAGTGAATTTTTAAAGGCTTCCTGACATGATTCAGGTGTTTTTTATATTCATTCATCCATTAATACTTCATTTATTTTTAGTGACACATTTAAATTGATAGATTGTAGCTAGCTATTTGCTTGCAGTAGCACATATTAGCATCTTAGATGCTAAGATTAACATGCTCCTTCAATTAATGCAGTTGTAAGTCACTAAATCAGTCACACCCAAACACAATACTCCACTCTTCTCCACAATGGTAACCCACTGTAATTTAAATAGTTCTTATAATTCCAATATAATTGAACATTAAACACAATTACACACTATCAAGTCTTCCCCTTTTCTCATTTTCTCAAAAAATCATAAAATAACACTTAATTTTAACATTTATTCTCTCTTAATCCAACCATATGCAAAGCATGCTGGGAACTAACAAGCACCGCCCAGCTTCAGTTAATGCAACACAAATCATTCATGTAATCCAACACAAACAGATTAAGTAAACTTAAATTGTACATATATTTAAGCAGATTGAACACAATCAAATTAGGTTAGGGCAAAATGGCAGCTGGCGTCGCACTATACCGCCACCCTCTGGATGTACAAATTTTTTACTTTACATCAATGGTTTGTGTTTAGACAACGCATTAGGATTTTTTACTGTTAAGTTGAGACATAATTACGTGGACCTTAATAGAAAAAAAACATTTAAAGTCAACAAACACAATTATTATAAGTAAACTAAATATAAATATATTATGTAAAGTGCACAACCTTCCTAGTTCATTTTTTTAATACGGCAAGTGGAGTTATCATATCAGAAATATGTTTATTTTACATTTTAATCTAATTGTATGTACAAATATGTTCAGTTTTGGCAGTACACAGGAAAAAAAAGTGTAAAATTACTTTAAAACAGTTTTCACTCAGAAATTCCTAGTAATTTTCTCAAATTATTGCAAAGAAATGGCAAGTAACACAAATAAATCTTGTAAAACGTACACCAATAATATTTGTTTTATTTACAATTTTTTTTTTTTTTTACTGTGTAATGAGCCAAATTCAGTGCATTGGATTGTGGGACATTTATTGTTGCATTCGGCAGACTGTTTCACAAAAAAAAAAAAAACGGACTACAGTCTGAATATGATATCTCTGAATATGAGTGTTTAATGTCTACATTTCTGATTATTATATTGCTCTAGATATGTGATACGCTTCTCCTCCGTCTGATGGTCAGCACTCACCTCTGATAGATGCAATAAAACCATCAGCGCTCTTTTCCATTTTACAGCTCCGCATATGGTCATTTCCCATCTCCCCAAACGTGATTTAAATGTTTCACATGTCATCTGAACCGCTTTTGACCCCTGAATTATCCCGATCATTTATAATAATCCTCTGCGGCTCTGATCTGACCTTTACACTCAGTGAAAGGTCAAGCTGATCGATGCAGAACATGAGCGGTGCCACAGATCCGACCTCTCGGAAGATATCAACCATCAGTGAGGGATCGGCTGATGAAAGTCTGGTTTATTCTGCCATCATTCATTCATCAGAAGTGGCAGATGAGATATGTTATGGAATAAGGCGACTGCTTATATATACATCAGGAAAGTTAGTAAAAATACTGTG
This sequence comes from Phoxinus dragarum, assembly GCA_033366665.1. Taxonomy (NCBI): domain Eukaryota; kingdom Metazoa; phylum Chordata; class Actinopteri; order Cypriniformes; family Leuciscidae; genus Phoxinus; species Phoxinus dragarum. Next base: position 12,545 of record JARPMJ010005278.1, on the reverse strand, counting down.
TTAATATGAAGGAATTTGTCATACTGTTTTTTTTTGCATTGTTTGTTAGGGTTAAAAGGGTGGTATAATGCTTTTCACAAGATGTAAAACAAGTCTCTGATGTCCCCAGAGTGTGTGTGTGAAGTTCTAGCTCAAAATACCCCACAGATATTTGTATATAGCATGTTAAAATTGTCACTTTTTGAGGGTGAGCAAAAACGCACCGTTTTGTGTCTGTCCCTTTAAATGCAAATGAGCTGCTGCTCCCGGCACAGGGGGCGGAGCTTCAAGAGCTCATGTCCTTTTACCTCACACACGTGCACACACACACACACACATGCACTGGAAATATCAAAAACTTTTAGCCTTTTATGTTCAAACCGGAGTCAGACAATGATGGAGAGACTCAAGAAGAAGTGACAACATGTAGAAGCAACAGGACATTTCTGAATGGTTAGTTGATGAATTTATGTTGATTATGTGTAGTTATCTTCTAGTCATTGATTAGCATATTCTGTTATGATAATCTATAAATCGTGTTCAGAGGGCGGGGTTTATGTAAATTTTAGGGTTGGTGATGTCACTAATCGGGAGGAATGTCGTGTAGTTTCTACCAGCCGTTTTTGTTGTAGTCCTTAAAAAACTATTTCTGTAAAAGCAAATATCTTCCTTTACTTTGAACTTTGAGCGTTATAACTTTGCAGATGTTGTTTATGTTCACACAGCAACATTACACACTAACTAAAGTTAGAAAAGTGAAATCATATTCAACCACTCATTTAAAGGAAGTATAATGTAAAATTTGACCTACAATGTCCTTAAAGGATAATTCCGGTATTTAACACCTTGAGTCTATATTGTAGTTTGTTTTGGATGAACAAGAGTGGTGGACAAAATTTTTTTGACAATGGTTCCTCTCTCGAGTTTTTGACTATAAAAGAATTGGCCATGGACCCATTTAACATTGGAGTCAATGGTCATGTCCGAAAATGTCATTAAAACAGCCAATAATGTTCGTTTACAAAACTGTTAAACTCACCGAGTGGTTAGTGGTGTTCGTTGATGATTATAAACAATATATCGTCGCAATATATGATTCCAATCCGTTTATTTTGCTATAGAGGAACTATTTTTTCAGACACTTCACAACCGTGTAACTTCCGCTCAATATTTGAATCTGAAGCGTTAGCACACTCCCGACCACTTGATGGCGATAACCGATGTTTATGTCTCGCGGGACACTCACGGTCACAGTCGAGTTCAACTTCATATTGCACTGGTCAGTGGTCACGTCTTTCAATATGGTTAGAATTTGTGCGGTCAAAAACTGCAGTAAAGAGCTCTGCTCGCTAGCCTTATGAGAAACGGAAGCGAGCAAAGAGACTACATCGACCAAATGTGAACAGCCCCCTTTCCGTTTCCGTTAGCGCATTTATATTAACGAGCACTCAGTCCTTCAACAGAATTCAATGGGATTTTACAAAATGACGAATAAAACACGACAGAAACTGTATTTCGCAACACTTTTTGTTTCTGGAACATCAACTAACACCACTAACCACTCGGTGAGTTTAACAGTTTTGTAAACGAACATTATTGGCTGTTTTAATGACATTTTCGGACATGACCATTGACTCCAATGTTAAATGGGTCCATGGCCAATTCTTTTATCAAAAACTCGAGAGAGGAACCATTGTCAAAAAAATGTTGTCCACCACTCTTGTTCATCCAAAACAAACTACAATATAGACTCAAGGTGTTAAATACCGGAATTATCCTTTAAAGGCAGTGACCAATACATTTTCTGTTTTTCTACAGAATTATTTCCTACAGTGATGCTTATAAAAACAAAATTAGCACAAAACTGAATTTGAGATTTATACATCATCTGAAAACTGAATAAATAATCTTTCCATTGATGTGTGGTTTGTTAGGATAGGACAATATTTGGTCGAGACACAACTATTGTAAATCTGGAATCTGAGGAGCAAAAAAATGTAAACATTGAGAAAATCTCCTTTAAAGTTGTGCATTTATGTTCACGATTGTGCAGCATTCACTCACAGAAATACATGTTTTATATATTTACGGTTGGAAATTGACTAAATATCTTCATGGAACATGATCTTAATATCCTCATGATTTTTGGCATAAAAGAAAAATGTATAATTTTGACCCATACAGTGTATAGTTGCTGTTGCCACAGATATACCCGTGCGGCTCCGGACTCGGTTTGTGTCACAAATAAACATTTCAAACAGTGTTATACCATTTAAATGATACTATACATGATCTCACTAAATTCCATGTTTAATTCAGCAAATGCATGCAGTTGTCATCTCAGATAAATACAGTAATTTAGCATTTTTAATTTTGTGCAATAAAAATGTCTTATTGTTTGTTTGTCAGTCTGGAAGGAGATGTTAAATCCCTCTCGCTGGAAATGGAAGGTCGAGTTAATGCATTGTGGGGAACAGTACACATCAATAAACCTGGACCACAGCGTTCAAGTTCAGAACATTAATAATTCTTCCTTTGACTTTGAGCTCTCATAATTGTGTTCGACCCGGTTCAGTGAACCCAATAATAATGTATTATTTACGATGACAGTCTTTATGCAGGCGCTCTCCTTAATGGAGCAGGAAGGTAAATGTCCACCATGGGTCCCGGAGCAACTTTACAAGACTTCAGATGCTCTCAGAAAGAAGCACAGTAATGGAGGCTGCGCCAGGGCTCGCTTTAATCCGAAAACTCAATATGCTAGTGCTTCCCAGCTAATGAAATATGAAGAACGTTTTGCTAACATCCCCATTAAGTTATGAAAATGTTTTTTTTTTTCGGAATATTCTTTGAACATTCAAAACACCGTTTTTTTGTTATGTGAATGTTTCCATTTTTATCACTTTACAAACAGTTTTATGGAAACTTTACTTTTTAATGTTCTTTTAGTAACGGTCATAGAACGTTTGTTGAAAGTTATCTGTTCATTATTTATTACTCCATTGACAAGTATTTCCGGCAGTCCATGTTTTAACTGTTATAAGATAGGGGGCGCTGTTACACATTTTCTGAAAGAGTACAGAAGCTTGTTTCCACCACAGAATAAAAAATAAAAAAAGGTAATCGCGACTTTTTATCTCACAATTCTGACTTTTTTTGTCGAACAATTGCGAGTTTACATTGGAGTTGCGTGATATAAAGTCGCAATTCTGAGAAATAAAGTCAGAATTGTGAGATATACTGTAAACATGTAATCAAACGCGATCATCAAATATTCAACAGCATATAAATCAAAGTTGCCAAACATTACCAAATGAAATGTGGAACCCATGAAGAGGTTAATGACAGTAAAGCTTTGGGGGTGTTGATGGACTCCAAAAAAAAAAAGCAATTTCCTAACCTTTATGTTCAAAATGTTGCTTTTTAAGGAGACTTACCCACATTCAATTGTTGATAAAAAAAAAAAAGAATGCATGAAACTAGAATTTTTTTTGTTTTGTTTTGTTATTATTATTATTATTTTAAATCAGAGGCCCTTTTCTTTATTTGGATGCATTACATGCATTATGTTCAGATATTCATACAACAAAATATTCTGGGGGCCATGAAAGTTTTGTGAAAATTATAAAAAATGCTGGCGCTGGATGGCTAAAAAAAAAACTGTAAAAAAAAAAAAACGCTGGTAGAGAAAGAGTTAATGTTCTCAAAATGTTATACACAAAAATATTATACAATGTTTTTTCTGAAACGTTTTACATTTTTAAATGTTGCTACTTGTTTCAGAATGTTCAGAGAAAATTCTAAATGGAACTTTCCCACAATGTTTGCAAAATGGAATGTTCCCTTATAGTTCACATAACAAGGGGGAAAAAAGTAAGTTTTGAACATTCAGAAAAAAAAGACAAAACCATCACTTATTGGGAATGTTAGCAAAACTTTATAATTGTATTAGCTGGAAACTAAGTTATTGTTACATAGTTGCTTACTGTATCAAAGTGCAAGTCCCGAAAATCCATAAGGACGAGCAATCATAATAGTGAAGAACATTGAAAATTCACCAGCTGCTGGATAACATTCCTTGATGTTGAAAAACTAAGATGCTTCATTATAAAGTGCAAAAAATAGTCATGCTTATGTGGCAATTAGAGCCGCTGGATAGCATAATTACCCATCTTTATCACATTATGATTTAATCTCTCTCTCTGCGCTGTGGAACATTTAACACCGCTGTCAGATGCAGGAAGAAACGGGAAGCTCGAGTCTCATTGGCTGATTGGCCTCCCGCTGATGATGCTCTTAAAATATAACTCCGAGCACAAATAATTCATGCTTTGTTTCACCTGCAGAACTGAGTCGAGACGTGTGTGTGACACTGTCAGTTTAAACTGTACACAGCTAATGTTGAGAGCCGGATCAAACAAAGATTTAGGAAAAGATGCTGGGATTTGCAGTTCTCATTCATTAGTCACACTGGAAAAGAAAACTGAAATTAAATACAGTGTGGGATACAGTACATTGTGCCAAATATCCATTTAGTATCACCCACTTATTCCATACATTTAGAAAACACTCTTTAAAATAAAGATTCAAAAGGAGGTTTTCACAACGATGCAATAATAGAAGAACCTTATTTTATTTTTTTGTGAACCTTTTTCCACTATTAAGAACTTTTTGTGGAAAATCTGCATTCAAATGCTCTTCTTTCTCTTCTCTTCTACTTTATATATATATATATATTTTAATTACACATACTGCATTATAGGCTGAACTGGGAATGGTCACAGCACTTGCATATTGTTGTCCTATTGTTAGTTTAATTGCTTCTATTGCTCTCCTCATTTGTAAGTCGCTTGGGATAAAAGTGTCTGCTAAATGATTAAATGTCAATGTAATGTAAATACTGTACATAGTGCAAAACTACATGGCGTTCTGAACACAGCCAACAGCTGAAGACTGATAAATTGTCCACGGTTTATCTTTGAATTGTTCAATTGAGGCTGGCTTTCATCCGTCTCTGGCGGTCTGTCATCCGCGTGTCGGTGGAGCTCGCAGCGTCAGTGTTTGGGAAGTGAATGGAGAGATAAACGAGTTTGACAGCGCAGGAGCTGGAAATGCCCTGGAGAATAAATGAGCCTGATGCATTATTTTCCAGGCCGGTTTGAATTGAATCTGCTGCTTCAGAGCCGCTGGACGACAGTCACGTGATAAAGCAGTGGGTCTGGATGATGTTATAGATATCGATCATGAAGCTTCCCAGCATGACGGATCAATCCAGCGCAGGCCTGAGACTAAACACACTTCAGATCCTGCAATCGGCCGTGTGGATGAACGTCACAGGAACAAATAAGAAAACAGGCCTCATCACATCCACTTGTCGGAGACAGACAGACAGACAGATATATAGATAGACAGACAGATCAATAGACAGACAGACAAATCAATAGACAGACAGACAGACAGACAGACAGATAGACAGACAGACATATGATAGATAGACAGACAGACAGATCAATAGACAGATAGACAGACAGATAGACAGACATATGATAGATAGACAGACAGACAGATCAATAGACAGACAGACAGACAGACAGATATATAGATAGACAGACAGATATATAGACAGACAGATAGACAGACAGACAGACAGATCAATAGACAGACAGATAGACAGACAGACATATGATAGATAGACAGACAGACAGACAGACATATGATAGATAGACAGACAGATAGACAGACATATGATAGATAGACAGACAGACAGACAGATTAATAGACAGACAGATAGACACAGACAGACACAGATAGACAGACAGACAGACATATGATAGATAGACAGACAGACAGATCAATAGACAGACAGATAGACAGACATATGATAGATAGACAGACAGACAGACAGATTAATAGACAGACAGATAGACACAGACAGACACAGATAGAGACAGACAGACAGATCAATAGACAGACATATGATAGATAGACAGACAGATAGACACAGACAGACACAGATAGACAGACAGACAGATCAATAGACAGACAGATAGATACACAGACAGATAGACAGATAAATACACAGATAGACAGACAGATCAATAGACAGACATATGATAGATAGACAGACAGACAGATCAATAGACAGACAGATAGACACAGACAGACACAGATAGACAGACAGACAGTTATATGATAGATAGACAGACAGACAGATCAATGGACAGACAGATAGAGACAGATAGACAGATCAATAGACAGATAGACAGAAAGATCAATAGACAGATAGACAGATAGATGTCACCCGTATGTTTCTGAAGAGCATTTTTGGAGCCCAAAGTGGGCGGAGCCAGACGTCGCCATCTTGTTAGCGCGTCACTCCCTGATAACCGAAAACGGGCAAAGAGGCGGATTAGCTGAGGTGACGTGACGCTAACAGACAGCAGACAAACTGCTAGTGACAGCAGCGGCAATCCACCTGTCACTCAAGTGGCCACGCCCTTAATTATGCAGAACTTTAAGGCTTAATATAATTTAAACGGATGAGTTTGAAAACATTCACTCCCCTCACAGTTGTCATGAAGGGCAAAATTACACTGTTAAAAAAAATCTGTTAAATTTACGGTAAAATACCACCAGCTGTGGTTGCCAGAAATTTACTTAACTTAAAATTTACAGTGATAAACCGTAATTCATTATCTGATAAAATGTTAATTTTTCCAACCTACTGAGGTATTAATAAATGTTTTGTACCATTGTAGTACAATGACAACCAACAATCACAGTGGAGATGAGAGTCACATGATCAATCAAAGCTCATCACAAGAAAGTTAACACTAATATAGAAGCTGCACAGTCTCATTCACACAAACATTAAACACCATCATGGTAACACACATGAAATTTAAAAAATGCAATAAACATTAATTTAACAACATCAAATGTAACATTAAACCCTATACATAACTGATTAGAAAAAAAACTAAGAAAACTATGAAGAAACTGTTATTTCAACAAAAATATATAAAATATGAAGTGTCACACAGAGAATTGGGGGAATGTCAATTTACATTTTTTCACTGTAAACTATACAATGAGTTGTTCTTTTTCACTTTCAAAAACTGTACAGGATTTTACAGTAAAATTACATTAAATGTACCATTAGATCTATCACAGCTATTTACCGTATATAGTAAGGAAACTTTCTGTTAACCAATTAACTGTTTTCACTGTAGCATTTTTACAGTCTTTTACTGTTAAAATCATGATCATTTTTTTACTATATAGACCAAAACCACTTTTTGCACCAGGCTGTAAACATTATTTTCAGCTGTAAAGGTTGGGCATTTTAACATGGGGGTCTATGGACTATCTTTTGGAGCCTGTCTCTAGTGGCCAGTCGATGAACTGCAGCTTAAGTCTCTTCCGCGTTGGATTCGAGAGAGAGAGAGACCAGAAGGTTTCCGCTTGGTAATTACTTCCGAGAGAACGCAGAAGGATTGAAATATATATTTTTCCTCCCATCTCCAATTGTTTTTCATCATCATGTCCCTTTAGGGGCTCTGTAGAATATGTCAATTCCTTTCCGGACATAGTATTAGGCTTTCGGATACATTAAACTTGTCACTCCACGTTAATAAGTATAAATCATGGTTTTGACATAAACTAAAGCCAATTTACTATTGGGTTTATTTTATTGGCTAACGTAACTGAGATGAGTCCCGTGAGCTTTGAAAGAGCAGCGATATTTCCCCTCGTCTGCTCCTCAGAGGAACACTGACAGACGAAGCCCGTCCTGCAGAGACCATGAGCTTTATCAGTCTTTTACCGAAACCAGTCGAGGACCATCTGTCAAACCCCACTGGATCCAAACAAACTAATGAAAAATCTCACATGCAAACTCACATGCACCATCTTTGGGTTTTAGGATCCGTTATATGTGCAAAAACGGGATACAAATTCAATAGCTAATTTTTATTTAAGGAATAAATCAAAAGTAGTGCATAATTAAAATTCAGAACTGCAATAAGAAATAATAATTGTGATGCCTGACGTATATTTTATGTTTTTTGGATACAATCCGAGTTAGTATGACATTCTGTTCAGTTATGGTTTCCTCTTGTGACAAAAGTTTGGATGCTGATGTGTTATCATCAATAGTATATTTTCCCAGAAAGACGACTTTTTTTTAAATGCATATGTCTACCACAAATTCATCTAATTAAGCATTTCAATGGCTTTAAATCTAACAGAAAATTTTATAAAAAGTTAAGTTAAAGTAGTGACAAGCTTAATCTAGTACACTGTAAAATCTAACATTGTTCTTACTAAGACTTTTTTAGTTAACTTTACTTAATGTCCAACAATTTATTGATCTTACTTAAAATGATCTAGTAATCTGTACTGTTTGCATGCTATGCCTTTGTTACTCAGAAAACCCAAGTAAACTTTACTTGACTGGTTTGAGTACCATTTTGCCAAAGCAAAAAAAAAACAGGCGGGGCAAGTAGTTTTTGAGGCGGGGCAATTCTTTTCACTTATTTCTTCCACTTCTGCAGTCATCATTCATTTTCCAGTCACCACTAAATGGATTAAGTTATGCTTACTTAATCAAATTAAGGCAACTAGTTTGCATGCTTTTTTTAAGTAAGGTTTACTAATTGGATATGCCAATGAATTATCATTTTTTTTAAAATCTGTTTTCCCAGGGGGGGAAATTTCATTAAAAAAACACATGAACTAATAGTTCCAATAGTCGAAAATATTAATGATTGAATGAGTGAATGAATGAGAGAGAGAGAGAAATTGGGAGAAACAAGAAGAGTAGAAAGAGGAGAAAATGGGAGAAAGAAAACAACAAAAATATATATATTTTTTAATAATTGTTTATTTATTTATTTTCAACTATAATTTTTATTTATCCTAAGGATTTAGGAGAAACATCTGAGACAAAGTGCAAATTTAAGTCAGACTTTAAATCCATATTTTTGTCCAATAAAATGCTCAGATTAAGCTTGTCTTTCCATTTACTCCTGTTTGATTGTTTATTTATTTACTTATATTTGCTTCTCCTAAATCCATAAAGGAATAAAAATAGATACAAATGAGTTAATAGTAAATAAACATGTGACCACTCACACGCACAGATCAATGTTTTAAAGCTGCTAAAACGACGCAATGTTTCTCCCAGTTTTATCCCGATATTGTATATATTTGCTCTTCCTCTTTGTGCCGCTGTTTAATTGTGTCCTGCGGTATATCGCGCTTATGATCACATTTGTTTGAGTTGTGTGGAGAGGGACGGGATGATTACATTTCATGGGAATTATTTCCAATAAGTCTACAGGAGTCATATGATAAAGTAACACATTTACATTTAATAATTCAACAGACATTCTTTTTTAAATCCAATATGACTTACAAATGAGGAAAAACAAGCAATTTATCACACAAGAGCATCAATATAGTCAACTATTGCCTGATGCTAATGATAATGGCATTGCAATGGTTGCATAATCTGTGTCAGCGCTCAGAGCTTTATTTTAGTTTTTACATTCAGTGCAATTCATGAACACTTGTGTGCAGAAACCTTGAACAGCCAATATTGTCTATCAACAGTGTTTCTATAGTGTTTGGATTAGTAAAAAAGTCATTTAAAGTGAAAGCGCTTTAAAGACTTAGACTTTATTTGACTAATGTGTCCGTTCAGCGAGATCTGAACACTCAAACCCACGGGCCCGGTGTGATTCTGCCGTTTTTCTGAAAAAACTTCAGCCTTGAATCTTAAAGGTGCAATGTGTATTATTTCTGAGGATCTATTGGCAGAAATGCAATATCACATACATATGTTTTCAGTGGTGTATAAAGACCTTACTTAATGAACCGTTATGTTTTTATTTCCTTAGAATGAGTCATTTATATCTACATAAGCGCGGGCACCCCCTTCTATGAAGATCGCCATATTGTGACGTCATGTTTCTACCGTAGCCGACAGCGAACAAACAGCGCGTTTCCTCACTAACCACAGATATTAGTGAATGAGCACAGATATTGTTTAGGACAAGAGCCGACGGAGGGTAAATCTGCTTCGAAGAAGAGGAAGTATGATGAAGCCAGAAGAATAAGGGAGAAACGAAGGCAAAAATCACGGGTCAACATCGGTGTGGCTTTTCACCGCTGAAGGGTCTTATGAGGGAAAAGGCTTTCAAAGCAACGCCGAAGTTGCCTTTTTTCTGCTGGATAGGTATTCCAACTTTAAAGGAGTGGCTGAATATGATTTTACTTGTCTAACTTTAGTTAGTGTGTAATGTTGCTGTTTGATCATAAACAACATCTGCAAAGTTACAACGTTCAAAGTTCAAAGCAAAGGAAGATATTTGCTTTTAAAGAAATAGTTTTTTAAGGACTACAACAAACGGCTGGTAGAGACTATACGACATTCCTCCCGGGTTAGTGACATCACCAACCCTAAAATTTACATAAACCCCGCCCCCGGAACACGATTTATAGATTATCATGACAGAATATGCTAATCAGTGACTAGAAGATAACTACACATCAGCTTCATAAATTCATCAACTAACCATTCAGAAATGTCCTGTTGCTTCTACATGTTGTCACTTCTTCTCGAGTCTCTCCATCATTGTCTGACTCGGTTTGAACATAAAAGAATACACATTTTTTACATTTTCAGTGCATGTGTGTGTGAGGTAAAAGGACACAAGCTCTTGAAGCTCCGCCCCCTGTGCCGGGAGCAGCAGCTCATTTGCATTTAAAGGGACAGACACAAAAACGGTGTGTTTTTGCTCACCCTCAAAAAGTGACAATTTTAACATGCTATACAAATATCCGTGGGGTATTTTGAGCTAAATCTTTACATACACACACTCTGGGGACATCAGAGATTTATTTTACATCTTGTGAAAAGGGCATTATACCCCCCCTTTAACAATGCAAATGAAAACTGTTGTTTCATAATGTTAGCATTACATAGAAGCTAGCCATAGACACCGTGAGAAGTGACTTTTCCCTTGTCAGTGGTGTAAAATATGTAGTTATATTGTTTCATGTAACTTAGTTCTCCTCCCTTGCTGTGTTCTGGCTTTGCTATGTGGGGATAAATGTGCTGGTTACGTTCGTGAGACGATCAGCTGATTAGTACTATTGACCGTAAAACACTAACGTTAGCCTACAGCATAACAGCTCATATAACTTTTACTAATCTTCTCCCTCGCTGTGTTGTGGCTTTGCTATGTGGGGAGAAATGTGCAACTGGTTACGTCGGCCACCGTAGCTTCTCCTTTGAGTTTGAAAAGGGAGGGATAGGCCGTGACTGGCTGTTTGCAATTCGCAAACCTCACCACTAGATGCCGCTAAAAATCCCACACTGCACCTTTAAAGGGATGGTTCGGATAGGGTCCTCTGCACCATGACCTCGAGCCAAACACCCCCTAGAAGCTTTTCCCCCTGGTCGAACATTATTAAAGTTAGAGTTTATTTAGAGATATCAGCCGAATGGTTTAGTGCGGGCGCTAATGGATCCAAGGTTGTATCTGGTAAATTACCGCACTAATAATGCCCGGATGGCACCACACTTCTACAGTAGCACAAATAGCTTCTGTACTCATAAAACGAGGCATTGTAAAGTGTGTAAGTACATCAGGAGTTTATCTAAATAACACTTGCCTGATGATGGCTAATGCTACCGCTAACCCGGACGTCGAGGTCACTTCTGTGATTTGGGAAAAGCCCTTAAAAGTCTCGCTAAAAGTGTTGCTGAATTTTAGTTTTTTGTGGCATATCCAAATTTTTCTAACGAATTTTTTCCGAAGTGTTGACAACTTAGTGTTAACTAATAATTGTTGTAAACTGGTATTATTAACAAAACAGTGCTTGGATCTTGGATCCATTAGCGCCTGCACTAAACCATTCGGCTGATATCTCTAAATAAACTCTAACTTTAATAATGTTACATTATTGTGGGGTGGGGTGGGGTGGGGGGTGTTGGGGGGGTTTGACTCGAGGTCATGGTGCAGAGGACCCTATCCGAACCGTCCCTTTAAGAAAACGTGAGCAGGGTCATCTGAAGTGTCATAAAGCTTCAGAGGTTTAGCGTCCACAGGAAATTAATTCCAGCGCTCAGTGGTTTGAACTTCACCTTCACACTGAGGAGGAGGAACCTGCGCTGCCATCATGTCTGGCTGTTTGCTTTATAGGTACTTAAGCCCGAGAAACGGCCATTAATATTCTCGAGTGGAAATAGGTCATCTCAGCATATGTGGACTTCAGAAAGGTCAAGATGGAAAAGGTGATTCATTCCCACGGTGGGCAGTTTGCTCTTCTTAATGTGTACAGTATATAGAAACGGCTGAATCTGCAGATTTGTAGATTGGTGTTTGACATGCAATGCATTGTGTGTGTTCACGTCCCGCAGTGGGATTTACTGTAATCCCTCTAGAACTGTTTTAAACCACGTCTTGCTAAGTCTTTCATAAGTATGCATCCAGTTTCTATGAGCTCATATTAATTGAGAAATTACATTAAATATTTGTACCATTTAAATTAATGTC
>JARPMJ010005277.1:0-64684 GCA_033366665.1 Phoxinus dragarum | reverse complement strand
TGTTGCTGTGTCGTTATTGTCATAATTGTGGGGTGGATTACCACATAGAACTAGAATGATTATTAAAATATCATTATAGTTATCGCCCCTGGTTTGATTGGACCTTCACTCAGTTGAATTCATGTGGAGTCTCGCTGGGTGGAGCAGAGCATTGCTCTTTGATTAGTTACTCAATCACGGTGTTAGAACGTAGGACTTATAGATGTAGAATGTCAGTCACAGTCATCTGATGGATGAAGGTTGGTTGGCGATACTTCATAAATAAATATTTTGAATTAGCTTTTATTTTTATATTTAGTTGAAGTAAAATTTTTCATGTTATGTTTCTATTTAGCTTTAATTGATTTTTATTTCAGGTTTAGTATTAGTAATTTATTACTTCAACATAAACCTATTTTATTTCATTTAGTTGCAAAGCCCAACGTTACTAATGTTCATTTTGTTTTTTTAAGTTCACATCTTTTATCTAATATTATTTAAAAAAAAAAATTTTATTCTATTTGTTTTCTTATTAAAGTGTAAATGTATATATATATATATATTATATATATATATATATATATATATATATATATATATTTTAACTAAACCTTTTTTATAGTTTTAGTTTCAGGTTAACAATAACAACACTGTCTCCATTTTTATCACAGAAAAAGAAGGGTATTGAGGGATTGATAGAGATTGAAAATCCTAATCGAGTTGCCCAAAAAACAAAGAAAGTCACAGAGATAGAACTTGAGGGCCTAAACAGCTTTCCAGAAGAGAAAGGTAAAAGACAACGTCTTTATCTCTAACTACCTTGTTACCATCTCATTATTTGTCATTTTATTTGTATAATTTTTTATGTCATTGCTGCTCACATTATACTAAATGTTTGATATACTTTAATATACTTTTATACATAGTCTTCTAAATATGTACATCTGTTCACTTTTAGCTATTTCAATATATATATTTCTCTTTTTCTTCTTTTTTCTCTCTCCATATTTCAGAGAAGAGATTGAAAAGCAAAAGGCCAAGGAGAGGTTATGAAAATGCATTTAGCAGGAAAGACAGATCAAGCTAAAGCCGACCTCGCTCGACTCGCCATTATTAGAAAACAACGTGAGGAGGCCGCACGGAAAAAAGAAGACGAACGTAAAGGTAAATCTTCAGCACACAATGTTGTGGACACAATGAACAACTTGCAGGTCTTTACAAATTTACACTGCAGGTCTTGATGACCAATTTCAATTTGTTGACTATATAAAAAATTTTTGACGTCCAGTTGTTTAAAAAAGTTGAAACTGGATCAGAATAATCTTGATTTAAAATCCCATGTTTTGCGATCCAGGATCAGGTATTCTGTTTTCTTTTGTACCGTTTAAAAAAAAAGTAAAATAGGATTGGATCACTCTGATCCAGATAGACACTCTCCGGATGATCAAATCTGGATTTCATGGGGTTACATTTCACAGTGTAGTAGACTGCTAGATATGCAAAGAGCAACAGGTAGAAGAGTCAGTGTGGGTCACTTTAAGTGTTTTATATAAAGAGAAAGAAAACAACATATCGTATTATCCGGACTATAAGTCGCTCTGGAGTATAAGTCGCATTTATTTAGAAATTTATTTAACAAAATCCAAGACCAAGAACAGAAATTTAATCTTGAAAGGAAGTTATTCAACTACACAATAGCACACAGAACAACAGGCTGAATAGGTGTCCGGTATGTTAACGTAACACATTAAAAGTTATTCAGATATTTTATATATTTAAATTTAATTATATATTTTATTTATTATATTTTAAATTTGCTCCAATCCAATAGCCAAAATTCGATTCGATTACTTCTGAACAACTGTGTGGCCCTGCTTACATCTTCTTTCAAAAGTGAGTGACCCATATCCGATATATGCATTTACACCATACACTTGGCGTAACAACCCAATGTAGACGTACCTGACCCGGAAAAGCTTAGATCAAAAAGGAGTAAAAATGGCGCGATTTGCAATGGACGCATACGAAATGATAATTTGCTTTTAAGGTCAGCAAAACATTGGTCTCTTAAGGCAGAGGGGAAAAAAGACGAGAGCACTTGTTGCAGCCTGGACAATGAAAAAAGTCATGTGATCGCAGTTGGTGTCCATCTGAGTTGACATCATTCGCCACCATTGCTTTTTCAATGACATACGACTCGCATTGACAGTGGGAATATCTGATCTGTCCGCTGCTTACATGACAGATGCAAATGCACATATCCGATTCATGTCAGATTTATTTCCACATATGAATGAGGTGTGAAACCGATCTGAGAATATCGGATATTCTTTTTTCCTGCTTACATGTTGTGGGTCATATCCAATCTGTGCCACATGGAAGGAAAAAATGGGTCACTTAAACTATGCAATGTAAATGTGGGCAAAATGTCTCATGGCAAATCAGAGATTAATTAATGTTTTCTTCTTTGTCATTGTAGAAAAAGACGCAACAGCGGCGGTAGCAGCAGCGGCTAAAGGACTACATACATTGTCACTCAAGTAATCCAAATATTGGATTCTTAGAGGTTTCAATGCATTTGTGGACAGTATACAATCATATTGACATGTTATTTTTGAAGACAACGCAAAAGATAATGTGGTATTCTATGTAAGATGATATAACACAATGTTCTTTGAAAAGGAATATTTCAGAATATATTAACCCAGAGAGCAGGCATTTAATTGTCCAAATAAATGCCTTTGTGAAATCTGTGAAAGTGACTAAATCTTAATGCTTGCTTTCACTCAGTGATATTACCTATAGACATATATTTATTAATATATTAACATATTGCCATATGTAACTGAGTGAACTTTGCCATCTCAGTTTAAAGGATTACTGTACGAATAAAGACATCTGTCCTCAGTTGTAAAGGACCTGGTGTCGTTTAGAATGTTCTGAATGGTATTCCCTTCGAATAATGTAAAGAAAAACATACCAATAAAATGTCAGAACTTTTTATTATATCGTGAATTGTTTTATTAATCTTAATAGTATTCTTGAATCCCTTCCGAGGAAATTTAGATTTTTTTTAAAGGTGTAGTTCTGTACATTGTACTTGAATGCATTTATATATTTGACATTTTGTAGTTGTTATATATATATATATATATATATAGTATATACTATATATATTGACATTTATATATTTTTTTTTTCATTACATTATATATATAATATATTTCTAGATCATTTTTAGAGTGCATTTTTAATCATATGCGAATATATATTTTTAGCATTATCTTATTGGTCATATTGTACACAACCCCTTACCTTTGTTCTCAAAGTACCGGAAAAGCCCAGGGTGTTCTTAAGCCTTAAAAAATAGCATTTGTGTTTGTGAAGTCAATAGCATTTGATGTTATTCAAATGCAAGATCTGAACAAAGCAGAAAATGTCATTAGTATGACATTTGTGTTATTTGTAAAATTACATATTGTAAAATTATTTTAAATTTACATCCATTTAATTCTGCTACACTCAAAAGTTAAGATTTAAAGAATTACTTCATTACTTGATTTTAACTGGTGTTCAAATATGTTCATCGTTATAGCAAATACATGGTTGCGCAAATGAACTAACCTCATTCAAGCACACTTTTCGTCTGCCAAATGCATAAATGTAATAAAATGGCTGTGGTCTATTTTAATATTAACAGTAGTTCTGCTTTATATTTTGTGAATAAGAACGTTCAAAAAGCAATTATAAATGAAATATAATTTTTTAAAAACTTGATTCACTTTTTAAAATCACTAAAAAATAAAAAAACGTTAATATTGCTAAATAAGTAAGGTAACACCAGTGACAAAAAATGGTGTATATGCAGTCTTTAAATAAATACACAAAAAAAATATAAAAAATCATTAAGCTGTCATGTATGTGTATTCATAAGTCTAATGGTAATCTAATAATGTGGTCCTAAGTTTAAACGTTAGAAAAAATATATCAATTTTAAGACATCTTGCCATAGAAGTGGACGTTTCTGCAGAATGATCTGCATGTGTGACACTCAGCGAGACAGATTGACAAGCTCAAAGTTCCAAACGCTTTGCTCTGCCCTTGCTGCAATGTTAAAGGCGGCAATATTACTTATACACTTCGATTTACACGGTTATCTCTGGAAACAATTATTACCGTTGACTCTATACGAGCTGGCATATTGCCGACAACATCTCGTTTTGAGTTTAACATATCGCGTGGTACTTTGTGATTTGGACAACTTCAAGTTACGCCCCACTTTAAGTTACGCCCCTCGCAGTCCGCAGACAGACCCATCTCGAAAATGTGCCCCCTGTATTCTCCATACTGTCTATGGTATTCTCTACCACGCCAGTCGATAGTGCGACTATTGTGATCGACTAGCCACGCCCCGCATTGGGTCTCTCATTGGTCTCCAAATTTCGCGGACTTTGACACGAGGAAACCTAAAAGAACATTTACATTCACTAAAAGTAATTAGGAACGAAGCATTCATCACGTTTGTTTGGGTAAGTGGAAGAACATTCACACTTTATATAACTAGCTATGTTTAAAGTTTAGGTAACGTACACAGAGTTGTGATTTAGTGGATCAAATCAAAATCTTGTGACTGTCTGCATGTGCTCCACATTCTTGGCCGATTTATGTTAACTCTTCGGGTTGTGCAGATAACGTTATGTGCGTAAAGAGCGTTTACATTAGTGCTATGCAAAAAGCCGCATCGTTTCAGTTTTTATTAGTAAACGTGTCCATCACTCACTTGCGTATTATTTTAGTTACAGGATGTATTCGCGGGAAAAATGTAACCCTAAAGGCAGTAGTTCCGGTTTGTGTGTCACACTAGCTGCGAATCTAATTTAGTTTTACCCCTAAAGTAATCGACAAGACGTGGAAAAAACTATTTTTTTACAGTCTATGGGATAAACAGTTGTGTTTCGTAAGCATGCTCCGCGCTGGCAGCTGCAGTTGCATCATTTGATTGACAGCTGAGCAGTGTTATTTTAGTACTAGATACTATTATGGTATTTATTCATATATTTTCAGTTTTCATTAAAACATTTTTTATTTATATGCAACTTATTTCACTTTAAGTAATTTTAGTACTTTAAGTTAAAAAAGCGTTTAACTAATTTGCATTTGGACGAAGAATACCCTGCAAAGTTTAAGAACTCTAACTCAAGTACATTAATGCTTATATTATAAATTATGTATGCCAGTGTGTATACAGTATGTTTTGCATATGGGAGTCTTGTCACATTTAACAATAACATAATTTCCTCTAGAGGTAATCAACTATGGCTCAGCTCAACGGCCATAATAATACAACATGGGAATCTCATAACAAGATGATGCTGGAGCCTCTCAGCACAAATGATCCTGAGGTAAGTAAGTGTGTGATTTATACAAACAGCCTTAAGACTATATTATTTTGAAAGCATGCAGTGTACTACCAACCATGAGTGATATTGTGAAATGTGTCTCCTAGACTATTATCTGCCCCGTGACTGACAGCTGTAGCACCTCTGTGCTTGACTCAATTAAAACAACTTGTGTCATTCCTTATCTGTTTATCGCATTGATATATTTCTGTTTGCACTAGGTATTTGACATAATAAAGAAAGAGAAGCGGCGGCAGACGTATGGATTAGAGCTCATTGCCTCTGAGAACTTCACTAGTCGAGCTGTTTTGGAGGCTCTTGGTTCCTGCCTGAACAACAAGTACTCTGAGGGTTATCCTGGTCAGAGGTGACTATTGTGCAATGGAATTTTTATGTACTGTTTAATTACAGTTTAATGTTGTTTTGTAATTATAATAAGATTTATATTATTTCATTTAGACTTAGCACTTAGGCTACATATTGAAAAATGGGCTTGTTAAATGACAAATTTTGTTTAATGTTATAAGATATTATGGAGGCACAGAGCATGTTGATGAATTGGAGCGTGTGTGTCAGGCAAGAGCTCTCAAGGTCTACGGCCTCGACCCGGATAAATGGGGAGTGAATGTTCAACCATACTCTGGTAGGCTTGTTTCTGTCACTGGACTGTTGCTGCTGGAAGAGATGATGTAACATTTGAAACATTAACTCAATTGCACATTGTTCAAAATAGTTTATTTTTTCCTCAGGGTCACCTGCGAACTTTGCCGTATACACAGCCATAGTGGAACCTCATGGGCGGATCATGGGCCTTGATCTTCCTGATGGCGGCCATCTCACCCATGGCTTCATGACTGACAAGAAGAAAATCTCAGCCACATCTATTTTCTTTGAATCTATGCCTTATAAGGTAACCTTGTGATTATAATCAACATTGTAGTGATCTCTTTAGTAAGTGTTAAGTTCAACATTTACTAAAACATTATTCAAATCAAAGTTGTTTCTGTTCATATTTTTTAAAGGGGTCATGACATGTTTTATTTTATTTTATTATTATGTTCCCTTAGGTGCAATTATAGTATTACTATAGTTTTTTTTACAAAAAACTTTTAAAATGTAGTGATTTATGACCTTTTCCCACCCTGTTTCTCATCCTCTGATTCAAACAGTCTGTTTTGGGGGTGTTTCCCCTTTAAGAGTTCAGTGTTAACGCCCACTGTTATGATTGGCTAACGTCAGTGCCTATGCATCAATTATTAACGCCCCCAGCCAGAACATTTGCGGATTCGGCGCAACTGTTTAGTAGCGGGTGATGCATGCGAAGCGATGGCTCTTGCAATGATAAAACCTTATTATGTTTGAGCCAGAATCAGAGGAAAATGAACCATCACCACAACAACGAAGACTGGATCAGCCCGTGTCCACATGGAAAGTGAAACTATTTTGAATTAATAAAAAAAAATTAACCCGAGACACTTGAAAACGGATTATTGTTGTATAATTATCCTATAGCTTCATTTGCTAACAGTTTAACATTATTTAACTAATTCCATGAAATGATAGGGTGTACCACGGACAAAAATGCATGCACAGACAGGCCATCTTTGAAGATGCAGCATTGATAAAGGCAACATTTTTAATTTTCTATCACATGTAGGCCTACTAGAAAGGCGACATATTTTCAAGATTCTCTTATACAAATGTGTTTATATTAGCCATGGTAAAAAGTAAGTTTGCGTCGTCGTTATTGAGCCCAGACTCGGCACGGACTTATCTTTGAGCAACAGTTTTCTGGCAAAGCCAAGCATCATATTGGGATTTTTTCCTCAAAACAGTCATCCTTAAATGTATAGAACACTGCCGTGACTGGGACGTCCGCAAAAAATAAAGTGCATCCATTTTTCCCTGACGACTGGATCTTTCAGCGTATTTAAAAAGTAGTTTAAAGTTTTAAATACATTACTTACAGTTTGCGTCGTCGTTGTAATAGTCGGCACGGACTTATCTTTGAGCAACAGTTTTCTGGCAAAGCTCAAAACAGTCATCCTTAAAATGTATAGAACAAACGCTTAAACTAACACTGCCGTGACTGGGACGTCAGCAAAAAATAAAGTGCATCCATTTTTCCCTGACGACTGGATCTTTCGCAGCGTATTCAAAGATGTTGTTTGTCCACAGCCAGGAACAGCACATCTGCGGCGTCGTAATCTCCCTGTACACAGACCCATTCGCTGTCCGTCGACTGAACACTTGAGGCGCGCGGCGCGCGGGGCGCGACAACGATACGAAGTGAGCGTAGTTGTCTTGCGCTTTAAGCGTAGCTGTCTTTTGCCGGAGGCGGTCACATGCAAACGCTGGTACGTCACTTCGTACCGTGACGTCACTTCTTACCATGGATCCAGAACGAGCTGTATTTAGAGCTTGATTAAATAAATGATTCGTTTATAATGGGGAGGACGTCTTAAGCTATGAAACTTGCAGGACGTTTTAATGGTACAAAGACCTCTTATATACCAAAAGATCAAGGCAAATTTGGTTTCTCATGTCATGACCCCTTTAATAGAAGTGAACTAACAATGAACAGTTAACTAACAATTTTTATTAATTAATGGTAACAAATATGAATAAATACTCTTACTGTATTTCTAATTGCACATTTTAGTTAATGCATTAATTAACATTAACTATTGGGACCTTATTGTAAAGTGTTACCATTTTTTCCCCCCAGGTAAATCCAGAAACTGGATACATTGATTATGACAGACTTGAGGAAAATGCTCGCCTCTTTCACCCGAGACTAATCATTGCAGGTCAGCATAATTAATTTAGGAAATCTAAGGAATTTCTGAACTACAGGATGTAAAGTATTAATAATTTTAGTTGTTGGACAATCAAAAAATAATAATTTTATCAGGGAGAGTTAAAAGAAACTACACAAACAGGTTTTCTGAATATTCCCTATTTTTCTGCTATTAGTCAGACAAACAATTAGCTTTGCCCAAATTCACATCATCGGTGAAGCCAGTGTTGCTGGGTAGGACAATGTGTTTTAAAGGGCACCTATTATTCAAAATCCACTTTTTGGACATAAATGTGATTGTGTGAACACATTCACGCTACAATGATAAAAATCCACCCTCACCTTTTTTTAAATCCCCATTAAACAAAAGCAGTCACATTAGACATGCCGTTTTGAATCTCTGAGCAGTGTGACATACTGCTCAGGCCCCGCCCCCTCGGCCCGCTGACCGATAGTCCTGCATTACCGTAGTTTCCGCCCTCATTGAGTTGTACACTACTTCGTTTTCGTTCAGCCATTCTTCCGCGTTCGAGCAGCTGTAGCGACATCAAATGTCTCGTAAGCAATCCCGGTATTCTGTGGTCAGTTGGATGTAAGAGTGAAGCACCGCGGTTGTAAAGCGCCACCTAGGTGGCTGAGTAGCACTGGTGGTGGTCCGCCAAAACACATTTTTTGTATGTGAATGCTGTTTTACATGAATATTATGGCACAAGTGAAGCAAAATGCTTTGTTTACAAAAGTCATCCAAGTCAGGGGCTCCAGACTGCGAGCATTTTTCCTGCCAAATATTTATTTAGGTCGCGCTGGCGCGACCACAACGTTGCTGAGCAGCGAATGCAAACAAAACGAAAGCGGGAAGAAAATGCGCTACTCATTTATGCTTCATGGACCGTTTATTAGTTCGGACAAATCATAAACAGCGCAGCGCCCCCGACTTGCCAGTCGCGGGCCGATATCGATCACGCGACATTGTTACTAGGAGATCCAGACTCTGGAGATCCAGTGAAGAAATCCATTGAATTCGCCTCAGAATTAATAACACCATCGCTGGGAGATCCAGTGAAAAACGTTCTGATTCGGTGCAGAGTTCTCTGTAATAAACCATAGATATCAGATGAAACGGCGCTGACGTGGAAACCAGGAGAAACACTTAGGCTATAGAAGGCGTTCAGTCCACCAATCAGCAGTGTTGGGGCAGTTACTTTTAAAAAGTAGTTTGATCGTTACTCGTTACTTCTTAAAAAAGTAATCCGTTACTTTACTTAGTTACCCCCTTTGGAAAGTAACTTTTTACGTTACTCGTTACTTTTACGTTACATTTATGTTGCTTGAGTTTGGGCAGAACCCAATATCTGTTCCTAAATGTGTAGGCCTACATAAAGTTCTACTATGAACTCTACTTATTGAAAAACTAGAAGAAAAAAAAAGAAAAAAAGAGATTTTAAAATAGAAACATAAATATTTTTTAGGGATGGCCCGATACCGATACCAGTATCGGGTATCGGCCCGATACTGAGCTCATGTACTCGTACTCGTACTCATAAAAACGCCACGATACCAACAACCGATACCAGGCAGCGTGTGTACAGTGTTTGTGTCCAGACAAAGAAGCACTGACAACAGAAAGTATAATGGGGATAAAAAAGAAGGCTGTCTATGAAGTAAATGTATCATATTAGTGAAATATTAAACAAACTATAGTAACGCCTATAGCTGTGGTGCGCGAGCTGATAAGAGAAAAACGCGCAGTGGATTGAGCGCGCCGCGGCACCGAAGCGCGAGCTGGTCGAGCGCATCAGACGTCAGTGGAAAGTTTGTAGTTCAGTCGGATATCTATGGCAAAGAAAGTAAAACGAGGCATGTAGCTTATTATTAACAATAACTGACCAGAGAGAGAGAGAGAGAGAGAGAGAGAGAGAGAGAGAGAGAGCGCGCACTTCTGTTGAATGCTCTGGATTGCTGATCGTTCACTCGGCACGTATATTTGGATTAAAACTAAATCGTATATGTAAGTAAAACATGAACTGTTACCTTATTTATGTTTAACGACATTATTACAGGACATTTGCAGGTCAAGAAGTTACATGAACTTCAAACATCTAAAGCGCGCGCCCCGAAAACCATCGCCTCAGACAGCGCGCGAACACTGAGTGGAATTCTTTCACTATTGCGCTTGTACGGATGAATTCACACAAAACTATGTAAAAACGCCCGTCTTGGCGAGTATCCTAGTAAACAAAGTATATTATATGTCAAGTGAACGTAGACAGTATAATTCAAATGGGGTCCGTGCGTTCGGTCTTAAAGGGGCAGCAGTTTAATTAATCTGCTGCTGTTTTAATGTTAACCAGACAAAGGATTATCTCTTGACTAAATAGGCTACCTTTTTTTGTAACTTCACAAAAAGATCCATCTATATTTAATTTATACAGTAATGAATATGCAGTGCATTAAATATATTTGATGAACAAATTAAGTTTACATTTAATAAACAAATATGATTTGATATTCTTTTGGTTTCTCTACCAATACATTTAAAAATGACAAATGCATGAATTAAATTAATTGAAAATAAAAATTCAGGTATCGGTTACGGTATCGGTATCGGCGAGTACCAAAAATGAAAGTATCGGTATCGGACTCGGCCTGGAAAAAGTGGTATCGGGCCATCCCTAATATTTTTATTTAAAAAAACATTTGAAAAACCTGTATAAAGTGACCACCAAAGAACAATATTAACTATTGAGCGGTGGTGACGCATGAAAAATTTCACAAAGAACCAGCAAAAGTAATGATTATGAATATGTCAAATATAGCTAGGAGACATTTCAATTCTTTATTAATAAACAAGTGTTTTCTGTCGGTGTTGGCTGCAAAGATGAAGTTGATGATGCTGACTCGCGATCTTCGCAGTAAGTAGTGAACGCGCCAGAGAGAAATGCACATTTCATACGGATTACATAAGCAGAGATTCTGTTTTCTTTCGTTTTTAATAGTTTTGTTTAAAAGCACACATTTCAAGCTTCCAATAAATTTCTCAGGTATTTTAGGCAAAGCTTATACGCTGAGTTTGGGTTCATTTATGAGGCGAGCTCCAGTTCACACGCCAAAACGGAGCTCATGAGAAGTCCTGATTATATTGCCTGCTATATTTACTTCTTATTTATTAAATCCAGGCAATTCGTTGATGAAACATTGATTAAAATTAAGATACAATTAATACAAAACGAAATTCACTTTAAAGAAAGGCTTTCTACAAAAACAGACTTAATGAAGTGGTCAAAATCATGTCTGCCCACTCCATTTGTCTCCCGATTGCGCATTTTATAATCTTACTCATGCTTTTCACTTTTCATATAATAAAAAAATAAAAAGATTTTATTTAAACATAAATATGAAGTTAAATCGTTTTCTTTAATAACTAGGATACAACACGTAGGCTTATTAGACTACAGTACAGAGAAATGTAATGTCGGAGCGGGATTTGAGTGAACGCCGTCTTATCGGTGAGCATGTGGGGGGAGAGGTACGATTTTCGAACAGTCATCGAATATTATTTTAGCTTGATATGCCAATCCTTAATATTTGGTGTTTTAAATGCCAACCCGTTTTCATCCGGTGGTATTACTTTTGGTTTGCGCAGTGAATTGACTGCTCTGCTTCCAGCCGGTCACGTAGACCTTGTGGAGCTTGTATTGCAAGCGCAGCTGAGAAGACAGTGTCACTTATTTTACATTTTGTAAAAAGTAGCTTAATGGGTGCCCTTTAATATTGAAAGAAATGACAAACATCACCTTTAAAGTCCCTGTAAAGTAAAAATTAAGTATGTGTTCTGAGTTTGTCACACCACAGAAAAATGTGTTATGAGCCACCCAGCCAAATTTGAATGATAAAAAAGCCGCCAAGTAAATAAATTAAGCTATCAAAATCTTGAAAAAATGAGCAGTATTCTCTGCTCTCAAACGCTGGGGGCGTGTCCGCTGGCTGCGCTGAAAACACGCCCACTCACGGGACGGGAGGATAAAGGCCGAGGCAGGAGATAGTCGGTTCGGCCACATTCACCAGTAACAGCGGATTATCAGTGAACCCCAGTTGTCTCAGACGAAAGTTTATAAAACTATCCTGTGTAAAATAATCACTACAGAAGCAGGTGTTAGTGGTGATCCTCAGCTCTTCATCTTCACAAAATTAATCCACCTCTTCTTAATATGATCGTTCTTTGGAAATTTAAATAAGGCCACCGATCTGTTTTGTAACACAGCAACGGTGAAAAACTGTTTAACGGTCCAACTCCACAATTCAGTACTTCACAGTTTGTAATGTGTTTTAGCAATGCATTTCTAATATTTACAATGTGTTTAGATTATTTTTTTTTGAATTGCCTTTACAGGGACTTTAACATTTCTGTGTATCATTGTCAAGGAACCAGCTGCTATTCCCGTAACCTGGACTACAGTCGACTGAGGAAGATCGCAGATGAGAATGGAGCGTATCTTCTGGCAGACATGGCTCACATCAGTGGTCTAGTGGCAGCAGGAGTCGTTCCATCTCCGTTTGAATACAGTGATGTTGTTACCACCACGACCCATAAGACCCTAAGGGGCTGCAGGGCAGGAGTCATTTTCTATAGGAAGGGTGAGTTCAGTGTTAACTGACCGGTCACACTAAATCTAGGCCCTTGACAGCACTGCCTTGATCAGTGTTGGGGACTTATTATGCTTTAAATAATGTGTTACAATATTGTTACTCCCTAAAAAAAAAGTGACTAATTGCATTACTTGGTTACTTTTTATGGAAGTAGTGTTACCAAAGAGTATAGAAGCCCAAGAGGCGAAACTCAATAGAACGCTCCATAGCAACAGTTGCCCCCATGACGTGACAGCGCGGCCGCCATTTTGGACTGAAAACTGAAGGAAAAACGCCCTTAAAATAATGGGAGTCAATGGCACTGAACCAACTTAACATAACTTAATTTTTTCTGGCCGTCATATCTAAATATGAAAACAATTTAAAATACATTGAGGATGCCCGACGTTAAATGACAGAAAATGTTACGTCTATATGGGTTGGTTATGCATTGCCTAATTACCCGTAGGAAAATAGTATTTTTGGACAAAATATTACTATAGAAGTACTATAAGACTACTATAGAAATACTATAGCGGCTCTAGGATATTATAGAGGTATTACAGAACATAACATACTTCTGTGATACCTCTATAATATTTTAAAGCTGCTATAGTATTTATATAGTAGTCTTATCGTACTTCTATAGTATGTCCCAAATTACTATAGTATTCCTATAAGATTACTATAATATTTTGTCCCACAATACTATAAGATTCCTATAGTACTTTTTCGTAAGGGTATGTCCCTCACCGAATCGGCTTCATTAGACTACCACTTACGGTTTGCAAAGATACAATTATAAAATTACTGCAAACCTTTAATCTATCAATATTTATGTTCTATTATGCATTTTCCTTGTTGTATGAATAACAGAAATTCATTAAATAATATATAGGCAGACACACAGTAATAAGATATTTATTCAAATGTTGATTTTGAAAATAGTGAATATCACCATATATATGATTTGGAAAAATAAATAAATAAATAAATACAATTATAAATGAACATTTCTAAAGACAGTTAATCTTTTACATAGAATATCACAAAAATATTAACAACTTGTTTTTTTCAACATCTTCAGTCAAAGTGCACACAGTGAACGTTTAAATGGCAAGAACAAAAATCTGTTAACAATCTGTGAATGTCCTATTACAGGCAGAAAGGTACAAAAAAGATGTGCAATCTAACAAGTGTACACATGAACTAGTGTTAATTTTGTCACCTATTTTTAATTTTGTCTTAGTCTTGTGCCAATTGTCCTTGTTAGTTTTAGTCATATTTAGTCATTCACATATCTCTTTTTTGTTAGTCTAGTTTTAGTCGACTCACCCCTGGTTTCACAGACAATGCTTAAGCTAGTCCCAGACTGAAATGCAGGTTTGAGCTGTTTTATCTGAAAGCAACTTCCACTAACATATCTTAAAATATGTCAGTTCCATTCTTTTTGCTTCAAGATGCACACCAGTAATGCATTTTTCTACGGCATGTTTATAAAAGCTACTTAAATGTCCTAATTGATCTAAGGCCTAATCCTGGCTTAATCTAAACCCTGTCTGTGAAACCGGGCCTAAAAGTCTCATCATTTTAGTCTAGTTTTAGTCAAAAGAGAACTTAAGGTATCTTAGTCAAGTTTTAGTCGACTAAAAGTCTTTTCATTTTAGTCTAGTTTTAGTAAAAAAAAAAAAGTCTTCTTTTTTTTAAATAACACATTATTACTAAGATTATTTCTGATTAACATTTCAGTAAAAAAGTCTTTCACATATCTCAAATATTGGTAAAATGTCATAATTACCTGACAAAATACACTTGTTGAATGATTTTTGTTGAATGCAACTGTTAAACATGTCTGGTTTTCAATTTCTGATTTAGGAGACACATTTACAAATGATGAAACTGTTCTGTATTTTATTTTAACCATCACAATTCAAAAGCTGGGGCCCAACAGACTCCAAGGCGCGGGATGAGGTTTCAGGTTGGGGGTGCTGAGTTTTTTCAGTCACCACTTTTGAATAAGAAACAATATCAAGACTATAAAACTTGTCAAAACTCTGCGAATCACAACAAAGTGTATTGTGAGAACACTCGTTTGAACAGCGCATACACTCGAACTTGACTGTACATCACATTTTTGACTTTATTGATACTGCTTTTAATCGTAATGCAACGGACCCGGTCAACGGGACATAACCTAAGCCTTTAAAGAAAAGGGTTATTAGTCTGTCATGTACAATAAAAAAAGCCTGCGCAGCGACAGGAAATATAATTTAACACAAAAAGCCTGCCTAGTGCTAACGGTGGACTTGCGCTCAGGATTTTTTATTTTTTTTGAGCGGCGTGTGGACGAATTCTTTCTACGCACACACACCATTTTATGTAACAATCTGTGCGTATATGTTTAAACATTTTGTTTTTAAATGGCTTGGTCGAATTCTAACGTAGAATGCGCTTCTAAGTATAACACACTGTTGCCATGAAAAACAGAGCATTGCCATGGATCGTTGCCACACACAGGATTCTAACCGTAGAGACGGAGCGCATTATTTTCTTTAGTGGAAGCAATACAATCGTAACCTGCATAATGTATGTGCCAAAACAAACACCATAGCTTCGTAACGTTACTGGAGCAACAGCGCGAACTCATTCGGAATATTTTAAAGGCGTACAGCTGATGAAAAAGCATAGACGATTGTAGACGAAAATGAAGAGAGATTTTATCTTAGTTTTTATTTTATGCAAAACATTTTCGTCTCGTCTTTTTTCGTCAACAATAATGCATGTTAATTTAGTCTTAGTCAGCGTTTTTGAACAGTAGTGCAGTCTCGTCATCGTCTCGTCTTAGTCATGGAAAAAAAGGTCGTTGACGAACATATTTCGCCTCGTCTCGTCTGACGAAATTAACACTAACATGAACTATAAACAGTACTGGCGCTAACGATCAGCAGCTTTCAGTCCATAATGGCGGACGCGCCTCCGCAGCGCCATCTACAGACTGTTACCCATAACACAACAGAGTTTCGCCTCTTGGTACTTCTATACTCTTTGGTGTTACGTTAATTTTGCGCTACTTTCTTCCACCTGGGCTGGGCTTGTTGTTTGTTTGTTTGTTTTTTATAACAACAATTATTTGTTATATTATGATTATTATTATTATTATTGCAGGTTTGCGTAATATATTCTTAGTTTGAATTTCACTGTTTTTATTCATTTTGAAGAATACGGAAAACAATAACCATCATGTTCACACAGCGCTCACAACACATCTGCACTTACTCCCGATTTCTCTCAACATGGGGACAAGAGAGATGTCAGTCAATAAATGGGACTTATTTTAAAAAGTAACACTGATATTTGCTGCAAATTTAAAATAAATGCATTACTTTACTACTAGGGGAAAATAAGTGGTCTGATAGTGATCCATAACTTGCGTTACTGGAAATGCGTAACCCCAACACTGGTCATAATGCACTCTATTTCAGGAGTTCGTAGTGTTGATGCAAAGACAGGCAAGGAGACCCTGTATAACCTGGAGAGTCTGATTAACCAAGCTGTGTTTCCTGGACTGCAGGGTGGCCCTCACAACCATGCCATTGCAGGTAAGAGCTGATGTCTTTAATATAAAGGTTAGATAAGTTTGCTTTTATTAGGAATGTTTATTAAATTTGATTAAGCTTGCGGTTTAATTTAGTTCAGTAACCAGATGCTGAAAACACTGTCTATACATAGTTATCTGATGTCTGTCTATACATAGTTCTATGATAGGTATCACTATCACTCCTTGTTGTTTATATCGCTAAATATATTGTACTCATCAACCAGATATCACCCCCAATCAACAGTGATGTCAGTGCTTGCCATGAGGGCATGTAGGTACTGGTACACTGTAATCTTACAATTAATTAATACAAGATTAAGAGTTAGTACGAATTTTGTTGAATTTGGAATTTAAGTCAAGTAATATGTACAAACTACTGTGTTTACACTTAATACATAAATATATTAAAATATAGTAAATTTGATTTTGAAGTCTTGTTTAATTAAAGGGATACTCTACTGTTTTTTCATATTAAACTATGTTATTCCCTTAACTAAGACGAGTTGATACATACCTCTCTCGTCTCAGTGCGTGCACTTAATCGCTCTGGCGTGCCGCGACACTTTGTTAGCACTTAGCTTAGCCCAGTTCATTCAATAGGGGCCAAGCAGAGAAGCTACCAAACACCTCCACGTTTTCCCTATTTAAAACAGTTACTCGAGTAGTGTAATTCGACCTAGGACGGTGACGCAAAACAAAACGTTGCGCTTTTCTAAGCGTGTAAAATGGATAACTATTAAGGGTGTCACGATTTCGATTTTAAATAGAAATCGATCGAAATTAAGTCACAATCTCGATCATCGAATTAAAAAATGGAATCGTCGATGCTGCCACGCCCCCATGTCACGTTCGGTCGGCTTGTCAAGCGGAAAAAAACGCGTGTTGAAATGCTGCGAGTCAACCTCCTCTGGGGTCCGCACACCCGACGAGAAGTGCCGCGTCTATGACAACTCGAGGCATCGCACACACCGGACAAGAAGCGCCGCGTCTTTGACAACTCGAGGTATCGCACACACCGGACGAGAAGCGTCGCGTCTATGACAACTCAAGGTATCGCACACCGGACGCGCGCACTTTCTCAGTTTATGACCTGCAATATTATGTTTAAGGACATTATGGAATTAAGATCATGTCTATGTTATGAGGCTACTGTACAATTAAATAAGTTGCTTAGTCTGCAGTCTGAAGCACTTTATCTCAGAGAGCGTCCGTTAACTGAATGTATCCTGAAAATCCGATAACATCAGCAATTTTCATTCAACCAGCGGATTTCTGTAAATGAATGTAAAACATGTAGGCCTATATTGCAGCACAGTGTGAAGTCACAAGACAAATAAATGTATATAAAATGTATTAATTTAAAATAAATGTAATATAAAACTATGTAAATGGCGCTCTGTGGCGCGGCAGGATTAATTTTGAACAAGGTCCTGAGCCGTTGCTGGGCGCCGTGGACAGACGCCGAATGGCGTCGCCTGTGTGTGTGTGTGTGTGTACACAGAGAATAAAGTGTTAGAATTTTAAAGACGTGGCTCTGCGCGACGCATAGATTTATCTGTTAAACTGTTTGTTTGTTTGTTTGTTGTGAACTTGAATGTCATCTTCTGTGAAGAAGGGGTTACAAAGGAGAAACTATCGCAGGTTATTTTGCTTAAGTTTCCAATTGACTAAAGATATAAGTTATTGTTACATTGTGTTCTTAATAAATGTTTTAAATTTGACATTTGGTCTAAATTTAAATTTGGTCTAAAAATGGCATAGCAACCTGTGCTTTAAAAAAAAAAAAAAGTAAAAACCAAGAATCGAATCGATCTTTGACCTTAGAATCGAAAATTTTATCGAATCGAGGATTTGGAGAATCGTGACACCCCTAATAACTATATTGTATGGCGGAATACCATAGCAAGTGCTTGGGAGCACTTCGACTTGGCGCAGTAATATCTTCTGGGAGAGGGAGCGGGGGCCGGTGAGAGGATTTTTCACGAGTGAAGATATTACTGCGCCAAGTCGAAGTGCTCCCAAGCACTTGCTATGGTATTCCGCCATACAATATAGTTATCCATTTTACACGCTTAGAAAAGCGCAACGTTTTGTTTTGTGTCACCGTCCTAGGTCGAGTTACACTACTCGAGTAACTATTTAAATAGGGAAAACGTGGAGGTGTTTGGTAGCTTCTCTGCTTGGCCCCTATTGAATGAACTGGGCTAAGCTAAGTGCTAACAAAGTGTCGCCGCAAGACAGAGCGATTAAGTGCACGCACTGAGACGAGAGAGGTATGTATCAACTCATCTTAGTTAAGGGAATAACAGTTTAATATGAAAAAACGGTAGAGTATCCCTTTAAATTTAACAGTAAATATGAATTCATTTGTATAAATTAAATAATTATTTAATGTTGATTAATGTTATCACTCAAAAAATTACTAATTAAACTAAGACAATTATTAATATTCCTGAAAATGGATATATCCTGGAGTTCAGAGTTATTTATTTTTCCTACCGAACATGTGCTTTGGTCGTTAAATTGAACTTTAAATATTTATTAGTTATATATATATATATATATATATATATATATATAATATATATATATATATAAAATTTAAATTGTTTATTGATGACGATAATTACATTTTATAATAATCGTTTATTCATATTATTTGAAAATTCTTAATCTGAGTTCAGATTTGTTTTATTTGTTTGTTTGATGTGATGCGCAGGGGTAGCTGTTGCTTTAAAGCAGGCTCTGACTCCTGAGTTCAAGAACTACCAATTGCAAGTTCTGGCAAATTGCAGGGCTTTAGCAGCCGGCCTAATGGAAAAGGGCTACAAAGTTGTTACAGGTAAGTTTCTTAAGGATTTAGATATAAATTATAACTAAATGAATCCATTGATAGTGATAGAGATTTGATACAGAAAGACAACTGTGTTCCCGTTATCTTTCATTTTAAATTTAGGTGGCTCAGATAATCATCTCATCTTGGTTGATTTACGTTCAAATGGAACTGATGGAGGAAGGGCTGAGAAAGTGCTGGAGGCTTGTGCCATCGCCTGCAACAAGAACACCTGCCCAGGTGTCTTAGAAATGCTTCATTAATAATACTTGTATAATTGACCCAATCTTTTACAGTCTTTTTGGACATGTTTTTGGATGTTTTATTAGAACAATCTATTCAGTTTTTCCACTTATCCCTTTCCCAAACTCCATTTTGAAGGTGATAAAAGTGCCTTGCGCCCAAGCGGCCTTCGTTTAGGATCTCCCGCTCTTACATCTCGTGGATTATTGGAAGACGATTTCCGTAAGGTTGCTGAGTTCATTCACCAGGGTGAGTTTGTTTTAAGCAATAATATAATATCAAAGGATATGGTACAAACTTTTAACCTACCTCAGACATTGATTGTGTATCTGCTCTTAGGCATTGAGTTGACATTGGAGATCCAAAGAAACATGAATCCTAAAGCAACTCTGAAGGAGTATAAAGAGGAACTGGCACAAAATGAGAAGTACCAATTGAAAATAAATGAAATCCGAAAGGAAGTCGAAGACTTTTCTGGAAAGTTCCCAATGCCTGGGTTGCCAGAGTTATAATTACTGTGTTTCTGACATTTTGGTCTTCCCGAAATAAAGATTTCTTTGGATTTTACGGGCACAGAGGCTTGAATAACAACATGATCATCATGCACCTTAATGTGATGACTTCCCATTTAAATAAATCATTCAAATGACCTGTTTGTCTTTTGATATCACACATTGGGTTGGTTTCTGTACTCTTGCTTGTGTTCTCTTATTTCTGTGGATTAATCTGCGTAATCTAAAAATGTTACTGTCCACTGAAACCGATCAACAGATAAAAAATATCCAACTGGCACAATAAATTTGGACATGCAATGCAAATAAAGTCTATTATAAATGTGAACATGTGACTGGACCTCTGCCTTGATGATTAAGTATAAAATTTACCCTAATAAGTT
Organism: Phoxinus dragarum; assembly: GCA_033366665.1. NCBI lineage: Eukaryota > Metazoa > Chordata > Actinopteri > Cypriniformes > Leuciscidae > Phoxinus > Phoxinus dragarum. The sequence continues at coordinate 44,311 of JARPMJ010005277.1, read as the reverse complement.
TACATGTGTAAGTCAATATCAATTCTGAATGAGACAAATCATGTGCCTTTAATTAAATAAAGGAAAGAATGTTTTTGCTGAATACACAAACTTTTACAAGGTAGGTATAATACCGTTTGATAAAGATGTGATGCACATGGCTAAATCAGAAATAATTAGATGAAATGAAGGCGGTAATTTAACTGTGGGCAGCAACTTAAAGATAGTATTAAGTATTTAATACTCGGGTGGAGGCTTGTAGGCTCCCATCAAGGGGCCAGGCATGGAGGGCGCACAACTCTTGTTGGGTGTGCCAAATTGTCCCCTTTGGGAAAGCAGGTCCTTTCTTAGGGGCATTGGCCAAGGAGCTGCTCCCAGCAGCTGAGAAGGGCCACCAGAAGTACTGCGCAACTGTCCTCCCCGATTCGTCTGATGACCTGAGGAAGCTGCGCGACTGGGTTAAAGGCATACAGGGAAAGGCTGAGCCACTTGTGCTGGCATGTGCATTGCTCTCAGCGAGCGCAGGTTATGTTGTCCCCATGAGATGAGCCATCGATCTGAGTACACCTTGGTGGTTTATGTTGGACACCACTGCCATGTTGTCCGAGCGGACTAAGGCGTGGTGCCCTTTCAGGTCTGGTAGGAAGGTTTTGAGAGCCAGAAAACCGCCAGCGTTAGCCAGTTGATATGCCGCTGTTTCTCCATGCTCGACCAGGAGCCGTATGTCGGCCTGCCCTCGCACAGAGCTCCCTAATCCGTGTTGGAGGCATCTGTCGAGACCACCTTCCTTCTAGACACCAACCCCAAGTCTGCACTGGCCTGGTACAGACAAGGGTCCTTCCAAGGGGTCCAAGGCAATGACACAGCCGTGGTCCACCTTGATACGGAGACGTCTGAAATGCCTAACATGGGCTGAAACCCAGGGTTTCAGCCAATACTGCAAGGGCTGCATGTGTAGCAGGCCCAGCGGAATTACTGATGAAGCAGCTGTCATTAGGCCCATCCTCTGAAAGGCTCTAATGGGAAGTGATACCCCGACTCTGAATGACACCGCAAGCTGCTGAAATGTCAGAGCGCACTCTGGCATGTGTCAGGCCCGCATTTGGGCCATATCGAGCACTGTTCCCAGGAACAAGATTCGCTGGCTGGAAGTCAGTGAGCTCTTGAGTAGGTTGTCTAGGCAGTCCCAGGAATTCCAAATAGCTGAGGTGCAAGGACCTGTGAGTGTTCAACTCAGCCTCCAACTGGGCAAATACAAGACAGTCATCGAGCTAATTCAGGATGCGTACGGTGATCTGCAAGCGAGTTAAAGTGAGTAACCTTGTTTGATTGTGTACAGAACCCATCTTGACACTCCGGGGATGGCTTCCTAAGCCTGATCCCGGGTAGCGAGGGGGCTGGGAAGCATTTTGGGTGACAGGCCGCTACACTGAGACATGGGACTGACACTCATTGTATAGGGAAGAGGAAAAGTGCTCTTTTTTGAATGTCTATGTTTTTTCAAGAACATTCAAATAAATAGGCCCAGTGCTTGCAACGAACACATCGCCTCCAACACCCGGAACTGAACGGGGTTGGGTGGCAGGCTCGAGACTTTTTGGAGGGTGGTCCGGCCTCAATGAGACTTATCCCTCTCCTCTTCCTTCCTGGTGGATCAGGGCGGCTTCTGTGGCTTAGGGTCCAATGTTATCTAAAGTCAGGGACCCTGGCGCTTAGGAAATGGGTAGCGTTTGGTGGTGCGGGGCGCTGTTGAGGCTCTGGCTTGGGCTGAGCGGTCAACTTCGTGGGCTGCCGAGTCGGCAAGTTTCTCTGGCGACACGCTCTAAAATATTTAATCTCCGTTAAATATAGCCATAAGTGGCTCTCTAGCACAACCAAGCTGGCCATGGCTCTGCCAATCGCATGGGTGGTTGTTTTTGTTGCGTGTAGAGCCAAGTCCGTTGTGCTGCGCAGTGCCCTAAAAGTAGCGGAGTATGGGCCAGACTCGTCCATGGAGCACGACCTGGTGTGATCTTCGTGAATCTCTGAGAAGAACGGTGCTGCTCTCTGGAACCATTCATCTTGGTGACTGCGTGTTGGCTCCTCTGGTGCAAACCACTCTAATCCAAGCTCCTCGCTGTCCTTTGAGAGGATGCGCCCAGTTCTGGCGTCTCTCGGATATCTAGACAGCAGGGAGGGCAGTCATCCACTGAGCACCATCAATCCTCTGCGTCAGAAGCCGCCAGTGACATGCTGTCATCAGGGAGATTCTCCTTGGACCCACCAAACGAGACCAGGCTGCTCGCATCAGAAGAGGGGCGCTGGTCTGATGTGAAGAGCAAGAGAGATTCCTCTCTCTGGGGGGACAGTAAGGCCCGCGGGACCGGCATCGGCGTGAGCTTGCTGTTTCTTAGTGCCAAGATTCCTGGGAGGAAGAGAATGGGAGAGCACGAGGGGCAGTGCCGGTCTCTGAAAAGATCTGTGAGCCGAGAGAGGCGAGGCTCATGTTCTCTCGCAGTAAGAACAGCTCATCTCTGAGCGCAGGTTCTGCATGGGCTTACCCCCAGACAGGCAACGCACTCACTGTGCTTGTCAGAAGTGAGCCACAGTCGTAGCGTGACATTTGGTACAATGTCGCAGAAATTTGCCTCTTTTAGCTCGATGGATGGCCTCAGCGGAGAACGTGCTGGGGCGTCTGAGTCCGCTGTTGAGGCTTATCCATGGCAGTAGGTTTCTTCTTTCTGTCTTGAGAAGATCTTAGCGCTGAAGGAAAAAAGATTCTGATTCGAAGAAAAAGCAGTTTTCCCAAAATATAGGATACCCAGAATAATCAAAGATCTAAATTTTAATCGACAACTAATCTTCTGATCAGCTGCTAAATCAGAAACGTAAATTAAAGAATCAGCTTACAATTGGGAGTCAGATTAAATTATTCACTGGAGTCATAATTAAAATTAGAAACCACAAAGTGATTTTTGCATAAGTGCCCGAAAAAACATACACGCAGAATACCTTCAACCATGCCATTAAATTCCATCATTGGGATATTAGATATACCAGGGGTCTCCAACCTTTGTTTCATTCGAGTGCTACTTTATTTTTAAATGAAAGTGGCCGAGAGCTACTCTCATGTTATGCGATACTTAAATCTCCTAAATACTGTATAATAATTCTCATATTAACAACTATCCAGTATGTTATACATAGGCCTATATACGTCAACTTTTAATGTCAGAGAAAAGAACAGGGGCCTCATTTATAAAGCTTGCCTACGCACAAAACGGGGCTGAAGAACATGCGTACGCCAGTTCCTGCGCAAAAGGTGGGATTTATAAAAGAAAAACTTGACGTGAAAATATGCGCACATCCACGCAAACTCTGACCCATCCGTACGCACATTTTGAAGACAAAGCAGTTTGGCGACACTGATGGTGAGTTGAGGAACTGACCTGCGGATAAAGGGAATTAACCCTTTGCAAAATGGCTAAATTAAGTTTGACATATTTCAATATTTACAAGTTGCTCATAGGTCCCGGTTACAACAAAGAAATACAAACTAGAAAAGAAAAAGTTTGTTGAGCACAAGACTTTAAGTTGGCTTGAGAAAGCCGGACCAGAGAGTTTGAAGAAGTTTAAAGTAGTTTGATGTTTAAAGTAGGTTAAAGTTTGATAGATAGATTAGTAAGAAAGAAAGATAAGTTAGTTTGAAAGATAGATAGATAGATAGATAGATAGATAGATAGAGATTTAGAATCGGTAGTTTAATTGAGTCTAGGGCTTCAGGGAGTTTAGATTTGAGTTTTTGGCTTGTACACTAATGGCCCACCGTAGTCTTGGCTCAATTTGAGCACTCTGCAATGTTAAGTCTATGGGATTTTTATGATTTTTAATATTAATTTTAAGAAAACTGAAAGTCAAATCAGTTTGAAAAGATATAGAGCACCAAGTCAGAACAGTCTGAAGGTCTCACCCGAGTTTGGAGTTTGCTAGAGTTAAAGCTCTAGGAGGAGTTACAGTTGAAGTACAGTAGCGTCTTTGCCCCCACCAGTCGCACACACACTGTCGGTGAGCAGGCAAGCCGTTTCTTTTCTCCCAACTTAAGATCGGACCACTTCTTTTTTACATCTGGAACCGTCCTGTTTGCCGAAGCAACTGCGTTTACCGCAGCAGTGATGTGTTGCCACTCTAAAAAAAAATTTTTTATTGGTAATTCCACTGCTGTGGCCACCAAACAAAAATAGCCTTCCTTTCATCCCACCTCACTCACAAGAACCTCTATTTCTGCCTCAGAGAAATTTCGCTCTTCTTGTCCTTGCTCTCCATTGCTGCCATGGTTTTGTTTTTAAAAACCACAAATTTCCTTGCTCCTTTAATATATGCATGGCTAATGAGGTAATTTGCATTGTCTATATATGAGTTGAATGTGGGCGGAGAAAGGGCGGTAGAATTATTTTTTTTTGCGTGCGCAAATTATCAGGTAGGCTGTGGGCTACGCACGATTATCAGGTGCAGCATTATCAGGTGTGCGTACGCACGGTTTTATAAATCAGATTTGTTTTTGCGTACGCCATTTTTGGCTTTTGTGCGTACGTACACTTTTAGTAAGGTTCCTACGCACAAGTTTTATAAATGAGGCCCCAGAATCAGAGAATACTGTTCTTTATGGAAAAATGGTACTCTGTATATTATAGGCTACTGTAAAAACACATAAGTGCGTTTTATAGTGCATAATATGAAACGGTATGGATATTGTATGATTATAGTTACATAAGTTATCACGGGTATCGTTAAAAATGTGCTGGAAATGTAAAAAAAAGTACTGATACTACAGAGTGAAATCAATTCACCAAGTGTAGGTCACGTTGAAAACCAACAAATAAAATTAGCAACATTATGCAATTTTTGTTTTCATAAACATTAAATATTTAAAGAAGTGTCTAACAACATAGTTATCTACTAACATGTAGGCCTACTACAAGTTCAAATACAGTTTTGACAAAAAAACGAGGCAAGGTGCATCTCAAACATGCCTAATGTTTCCCTGTGCCATGTGTTCATTTGCCTATTGTCTGACCCCGCCCATCTTGTTATCTGATTATTGGTTGCAGTTTCCCCACCTGTCGTCCCTCATTCCCCTGCCTTGTTTGCTGTCCTATTTTATTCCCCTTGTGTTTGCTGTCCTGTGCCAGATCGTTGTTGCACATCTTTGCATGCTTTTGTTACCCTGGGTGCTTCTCAATTCTTATTTGTGCATCCTCGTTTCCTTTCCTCGCGTCTCAGCTCCACCCCTTGGAGGACGCGACGGAGCGCTGCAAGGAAAGAAAAGGAGGACGTAGGAATCGAATGAAAGGTTTTTTTAATAAATTGGAATACTTGATCACTCGAGCGTCACTTCTCAGTGTCATCAGCAGCGCTCAAAAGGATCTGCCCTTTTTTTCAAATAATTTAATTTAAATCATTAATAATAAATAAATAATAAAGCAAGATACCATTTTGAATTATGTGTGATGTGTGGTTTATATAAACTGCAAATGTAAAGTATAAAGGAAAATTATTGTGACCGATGCGAAGGGGGAGGAGAATTGATGTGTGCATACGTTTAGTCGATAAAACACTTCCGCAAAGGATACACCAGTGTATCCTCGCTTATGACTCCTCAAGAAGCCTCGCGGTGCAATGGACTTTATGCACAGCTGCACTACTTCCTGAACTTTAGCCAGCTCCTTTGTTTCCTGTCTGCCATTATTGGACAAACTGATTAATCCAGGTGTGCCTGACCAACAACAATAATCAGACACACCTGGATTAATCAGTTTGTCCAATAATGGCAGACAACAAACAAAGGAGCTGAGCTAAAGTTCAGGAAAGTAGTGCAGCTGTGCATAAAGCTCCATTAGAGAATTGAGATTTCCTTCAAGATGGCTGAGCTCGATCGGGTTTCCGGGTCATAGGATGGAGGACGGAGGAGCGAGGAGACAAGGAGCGGATATTGAGAAGCACCCCCTGTCTGTCTGATGATTCCTGTCGTGTATGTTTCCTGCCTAGTCAAGTCTATCCTGTAGTGTTTTCCCCCACGGGGTAGTTTCTGTTTCTGTTTGGGTTTTGTTTTACTTTTATATTAATAAAGCCCGATATTCCTCTGAATCCTCGAGTTCTCACTTCACCATTACTTAGAACTCGTGAGCAGTAACGATCTGTCCAGAAAAGGACTCAGCGGAGGTATGGGCGTCTTATTTCCATCTCCCTTCCTGTGCCCCCTCCGCTCGTCAGTCGATGGAGTGCTATGGCAAGCTTGTCTCACTTCGCCAAGGGGAGTCGATAGTGAAGGAGTTTGCCCACCACTTCATCATTTTTGCGGGGGGGCTCAACCTAAACAACAGTGGTGCTCAAGGACATTTTTTACAGTTTTTTTGTATTACTTAAACACTATAACCAGGCTTTTGAACTAAAATTTTAAAAACCATAACGCCATTTTATCAAAAAGCACACCCCATTTCCCTAAACTATAAACACTATTACGCCTGTTTTGACACAAGTCAGATTTGTTGAACTGTACACATAAATCCCTTAATTTCTCATTGCCTACACCATGTTGTCATTTAGAAAGCACAAGCATTCAATATTGTTCAGCTCAAGTCAGCACAGCTCAGTTTGCACACAATTACCCAAGTGAAAACACTAAGAGTCCAAATTGATCACACACCAATCAGAACCTTCAATAGATAGATAATAAGAGTCAGTTTATTCAGTTTTGGAACAATGGATCCAGAAAGACACGAAGGAAGGGGTTGTCGCTTCACCATCGCCTCAATCATAAGAACCTTCCGGGAGAAAAAACAGGTAGATGTACTTCAGACTGCTGCTCTGTAACTTTTGAGAGCTGTACTATGTGCTGGTACAACACACAAACATAAAAAGAAATGCATCAAATTGCTTCACATACAGATAGTTTTCTGAATGCTTCCATTTTGTAAAAAGTATGTGTTACAGTAATCAGTACTTCTATAGAGCATCACAGTCCCGCCCACAGCCGGTGCCGGAAGTAAAAATTTCTCCATAGACATTTGGGGTATAAGCCATAAAAACGTAACCATACATGGTAGACTTAAACCCAGCTACGGCTGTACTAAGCGATTGTATATGCTCATATAAACGCCAAAAGTTCATGGGGCACTAACCTTGTTTTGAGATAAATGCTTTTTATTTGCGATGTCTTGGATAAGTACTTCATTACCCACAATCCTGAACAATCCCACAGTGATGCATCTGATTGGTGGAAGTCGTGTAAACCCCGCGAAGGTCCGTTGAAAAAACAGAGCGTTGCCATGGAAGCAGGATTCTAACTGTTGAGTCGGAACGGACTGTTTTCTTTAGCGGAAGCCATATAAATAGTTTTTTAAATCAATAAATTGCTTTTTAAAGGTGGGGGTATGTGATTTGCAAAACGGCCGCGTAGATTTTGAAAATACACAACTCAAATGGTCCTACCTTCTTTCCTTTGACTCCACCCATTCAAAGAACATGGACCAATCAATGGTACGACCGATTGATTGACATACTTACTGTCCAATGATTCTAGGTGGTCTTGGAAATGATTGGCTGGTGTTTTTTGAGTCCTGCCCGTTCCACAGATGATTAAATTGCTTAATTTTTATTTCAGTGCTTCTAACTCAGTGGCTGTAAGTGGGTTAGGAATAGGATTTTAAGTGATTTTGAAAAAATGGCCAAAAAAAGAGAATTACATACCCCACCTTTAAATTAATATTTTGTGTCAAATTATAGATTTATTTGGTAGGTAGCCATGTAATAAGCGGGATAATGTATATCGAGGCGGTTGTTATAGCGGTATGTTATATTGTAACAACCGCCTCGCTTTACATTATCCCTTACTTATCGTTCACTTTTAGCTAGGCTACTGTAGCCTTCATATGGTATGAGTCATATCAAGCATTTTATGATGCCACTGTCAAAACAATATTTAGCCTGGGCATACCTCTTCATGCATTTACTGAACATTTGTGTAATAATTCATGGCAAGTTAATAAACTGAATATGATGGTCCAAGAGCAGACCATTGCACCGGTCCATGCATCAGACCGGTGGCGCTGTGCACTTTCTGGTTCGCTGACCATCACTTTTTAATTTTCACTTGTGGATATTAACTAAATACATAAATGTTATTACAATTAAGGATGAACTATAACTTCATGAAAATGAGCATGGACCTCAACCTGTCCTGTCAGCAGAGTGTCCTGTGTCATAAAGGGCTTTGAAATAAACACACAAACTACACACTGACTGAACACACATGTGTTGACCATAGACAGTATATAAACTGGACACAGCGACCCCATAGGTTTCAACGGAGAGAAATTAAGTCAATTAGAAGCACTGACTTCCTGATCGCAAGGCGAACTGCGCAGGCTCAAACTGAGCTTGACGACGTAGATGTGACGTGAGCAACCTGTAGGTCTTCTAGTAGCTGTGCCGAGAGAAATCTGAATCATTCCCTTCCGAATCTCTCAGAGACGGAGAGCGTGGGTATTAGCTGTCCATGAGCTAGCAACGGGAGCAACTTTATCACTCTCTATGGGCTTCTCCCTTGACTTTATGCCTCCACGTCCTCCCGATTGCTTGCGAGCTTCTCTGCCTGTCCATACGGTAATTTTTCGACTTGTGCGACAGAGTCGCGCGGGTATGACGCAATCGTTAGCCTATTTTTACAAAAACTGCTTCTACGGGGCCATAACGTAAGATACAAGGTACTGGAGCCTTTTATACATTTTCGTGTTTCTTTAGAAATAAACAATGGACAAACGGTGTCTTTAAACGCCTCAGATGTAAAGTTATTCGCTGTCAAAGTGACGCCAAAATGAATGGGAGTCAATGGAATGCTAACAGCAGGTGGGGGTCCGCTAGCCAATGGCGGCGCCCAGGGATGCTTCAGTGTCTTCCGAAACACTGCCCCCCTGGTGTTGACGACTGAGCCAGAGAATGTCTAATAAGGGGAGAAGGTTCACTCTCACTACACTTCCGGGTTCTGACTGGTTGCAGTTCCACTCTGATTCCATATGAGGGCGCTCACAGAACGAGTGCAGAATGAATGGTGGTCTATGGAGCTATACCCCTAAAAATCCACTTTTCTCAAGATATAATTTTTTGTCTAGTAATTTGAATGTTGTATTCGAAAGGAGATGCAAAGAAATTGCTTATTGCTGGGTGTTAGATTTTTTAGAGTCACTTATTTGCTTTAAAAAGTCTTTCAAAATGTCAATGACGTCATACACATCGTACGACCAGAGATACTGCTTTACGGCAATCCTTCAGTCACTTTGGTGTTTTCGCGCTCTGCACTTTCTTTTCTCTCGAGGCATCGCCAGCACAGCTGACACAGGTAAACACACGTGCTAGAAGAGTTTCTGCTAGAATACATTCTGTTCCCGCTTCGGATGCCATGATGCCATCAAGCGGTATCTCTGGTCGTAACCAGTCATTCACTGACCAATCAGCGTTCGTTAGCAGAATGCTAGCGTGTTATGGGCAACAACAACTCAACCTGTAAGAAATCGAAAGGACATAAGTACTCAATCATTCAATTTTCGACCTATAACCCATGTTGAACTTGCCAAACCTACAATCAAATCTGAGATTTCTCAACGGCAATCGGGTGAAAGAGACACATTTAGCCCTCTAGCCCCATAGACTCCCATTCATTTTGCACTCGGGCGATCGCCCCCAGTGGAACTCTGGTGGAACTACAACCAAAAATTCGGGACTTAAAAGGGAGTGAACAGGCTCTCCGTAGACGGGCTCTGACTGAGCAGTGATTTGCAGTCAGGTAAAGCACTGCACCATGTTGCTAACGTTATTGTTAACCGCTTTCCACACACGCACACAATATAAAATACACGATGATAAATATAAAATTCAATACACAATACCCTATATAAAACACTATTATTTGTATGTACACGATTACTACTGAAAGAACTGCAATTAACTACATTCACTATATAAATTCACTCAAAAGGCTCTTTCGCGGTTGTGGCTTCAGTCGACTTCAGTGAGGCGCGGTGGTTTATGGGACGAGTAGTTCCTTCGCTCGGAAATGAAAATATGTACACAGTCATGCTTATGAGTTCAGCCGTTGCTGGTTATCCTCAGACATGCTCTAAAACTCTTTAGATACGGATTTTCCCAAAAGTCAATGGGAGAAATTAATGGGAAATTTACTTCCGGCACCAATAAAGCTCTCTCGGGCTGCTGGGTGGGACTGTGATGCTCTATAATTTTCAGATATTAATAAACAAGTGTTTAAGAGAATATTGTTCTGCAGGATATCATATCTCAGGGATGTGTGATAGATGAATAGTTAAGTCTGTAGTTTTATTATAACAATTTAACAATTTTAAAAAAAGTCTTGTGGGGTAAAATAATTTGTTTTGCACTTAATGCAATATAACTAGGTGGTAAAATCAAAATATTTGACAAAAACATGAAAGAATTACCTCAAGGAAGCATTATAGCTTGCTAGCACGTTTAGCTCTCTGATGGAAGGTGGTTAGGTGACCCAATGATAAAACATAGTGGCTTTTAATGCATTTATTGAATATATTTCACTGCATAAATATACTAATTTATAAGTTTAATATGTATTTAGGGTTTTCTGTTTGTTTGTTTGTTTGTTTGTTTATTTATGCATTAAACATATTTGTTTGCAAGATCAGTTATATGTATAAATATAAATGTTACAAATTTTGGACATTCCTGAAATAAATATCAATATATATACATGTTGATACATTACTTGCCATTTACTTTTAAAGATGAAAAGCTATAGTCTGTTTAATTTTTGCTGTAGATCTATGAAGCAAACTGGTTGGTAAAAAAGGGGGCATTTTACCCCACCGCTGGGGTTTCCCCCAATTTGCTCTCTTTTGAATACCCATGTGCAACAGCACATAAATGCTAGAATTTAAAATTAGTTACTTAATAAAATGCGGTCATATTTTTTTTATCATCATGACCGCGGGGCCCTCCCAGTAAGCCCGTGATGATTAATGCGGCCCTGCCCACTAGAACCGCCGGGGGATGGGGCGGGGTGTGGAGGTATATTTACCCAGAACGGGCTGAGCACTCCAGTCCAACTCGACGCATCATTGCCTACACGGTCATAAAGTGCAAGTCTGCGAGATATGAAGGTAAGTAACTAAACATTTCTTATTTGATTGCTGCTTTAGGATAGAACTGTTAAACGATAGACAAAAATTGAGGCTAACTAATAAACTTTTGTCTAATTTCGACATTTTGAGTTAAAAATAGGCCTAACTTAGTCGTTTTCATCATATTAGACATAAGATGTAGGCTAGGCTATAGCCAAGTGTAGGCTAGGCTACATATTGTAAATTAATATTTTTTAAAAAGCCTTTCGTAAATTAAGACAATTATTAATAAAACAGCTAAATTAAATATCAATTAACCCTATGTTTACCTAGCCTACTTTCTTCACTGACACAGATGAAAATAAAAAGACTAAGTCAAAGCTCAGCTTTAGGAGGAGAAGAGAGACAGGGCAAAAAATAAAGATAGGCTAATACTAGAGATGAGATGAGATGAGCGCAGGTATTGACAAATAATCTACTGCCCACTGATATGGTTTTAAATCTATAAAAATTTTTGCCTTGAAGTGCTCATATGTAGATCAGAGACATCAGACTTTTCTCAGGATAGCTCAAACCTGTCAAACCAGTAAGGGCAGTGGCACATGGTGAGGGCAGGCAAGGATAGGCTGCAGCTTTCAGATTCAGACACGACATTCTTTTCTTCTTAGTTCTTTTGATACAGTTTCTATTGCGTTATTAATTTGGCATGGAAAAGCCAACTTACTGATTATTATTATTATTATTATTCTTAGACTAAATTTCTCCACGCTACTCCTCCTAAACTGTTTGCTACAACCACCACACTTAGACTAGACCTTCAAACTGTTCTGACTCGCTTTCTCATCTATCTATCTATCTATCTATCTATCTATCTATCTATCTATCTATCTATCTATCTATCTTCAAACTAGGCCTACTTTAAACTTCAAACTACTTAAACTTCAAACGCCAAACTACTTTAAACTTCTTGGTCCGGCTTTCTCAAGCCAACTTAAAGTTTGTCTCGATTAACTTTTTAATCTAGTTTTAATAACAATATTGTCAATAGCGTATTTTGTCGTTAAAACCACGTTGGTTAATGATGTCACACAGGTGTTTGAGTAGCTAATAACTTTTGAATCTGTTTGAGATCGAATTAATGTAAGATGTTTTGCTATACATTACGGACATGGCATCTGAGGACTATTTCTCATTTTTCTCAGTTATTTTGCTTTTTTCCTCCAGATTCACGTTCGCACGTAGGCCTATATAGGAGCTGGTCATAATAATTAGACTATCATGAAAAAGTTGATTTAATTTAGTAATTCCACTCAAAAAGAGAAATTTGTATAATATAATTATTCATTCATCATACATTTCAAATGTTTATTTCTTTTAATTTTGATGATTATAACAGACAACTAATGAAAAATCCCAATTCAGTATCTCAGAAAATTTGAATATTACTTAAGACCAATACATAAAAAGGATTTTCAGAAATGCTGGCCAACTAAAAAATATGAACATGAAAAGTATGAGCATGTACAGCACTCAATACTTAGTTGGGGCTCCTTTTGCCTGAATTACTGCAGCGTGGCATGGAGTCGGTCAGTCTGTGGCACTGCTCAGGTGTTGTGAGAGCCCATGTTGCTCTGATAGTGGCCTTCAGCTCTTCTGCATTGTTGGGTCTGGCGTATCACATCTTCCTCTTCACAATACAAGAGGAAAAATTTGCTCTCATCAGAAAAAAGGACTTTGGTCCACTGTGCTTTATTAAATCAGAGTCAACGCAGCTGTCAGGACATTTTCAGAGTACTTCTGTCACAGTGTCTGGTGGTTCCCTGGGTTTAACATTAGAGGTCAGTTTTCACGGTGTCTAGGCATTTTCACTACACTTCCCATAATCCTGTCTGTCACTGATTGTTAATTTCCTTCAGCTGTCTCTCGTCACCTTGTTTGCACTTGTGTATATATACCCTGTCTGTTCAGTGTTTGTCACGGAGTCCTTGTATTTTGTCCCCACACTTCCGTGTCCTGTTTGATCTTTTATGTCTTGTGTTCTTTGGATTGCCTTTTTGATTTCGACCCTTGCCTGGACTGACTGTGAGTTAGTGATGGGCAGATCGAGGCTTCGTGAAGCAATGAAACAGTTGAACCAAATGGTCCATATTGTTTCGAGGCTTCGAATCAATCCGACACCCGTCTCCACGGTGACACCTAGTGGTCATTTGCAGGTGTTGATCTGAAACAACCTTGACGAGCCATTAAAATTGTTTTTTTTTTTTTTATTGTACTTTTCTAATACGTGAATCTTGTAACCTATAGGCTCCTCACTGTGCATAATGTTATTTTGGTCCTGCAAAATGAATATTAATAAAATAAATCAAGCCACAATGTCTCACTTTTTTTGATATTTTTATTCAAAAATATTAATTTCTCTGCTGTGGAAGGACTTAGCCTACTTTTTTTACAGATAATTTCTCCAGCCTTTGAAAAAAATCACAAGGGACACTTGTTGCTGGAATGCAAAGATATTTTTTAGCCAGGACATACAAATGAGGAAAGATTCCTGCTCTCTCTTTCCAGTAAGTTAGTGGATCATGAGTTCTGGGCAAATACGTATCGTTGATGTATTTTTTCACTTCCACTGTGGCATCAGCTGTAGCATTGTGTATCATCTGGGTTTGATGGATACGAGTATCAAAAAGTTCCCATAAACTGTCCTGTGTTTCTACTGGTGTTGATGGTGATGGGTCTGATGTTGACATTTCTATCCCTATCTTTAATCTATCTATGTATCTATCTATCTATTAATCTAGCTGTCTATATATACTATATATATTTATATCTATGTATCTATTAATGTGTCACTAAATGTATACTCTCTGTGTCTCTAGCCTATCAGTCAATGTGTTGTGTAAATTTAAATGTAAGCCTAAATATAACTAAACAAATCGCACTATAAATGTCACTATATCACCAAAATCCGCTATCTCAAATCAAACTCCTCTCACAAAAACCCACGAGGTCAATATGCGTTGATTTCACTTTTATACAGATGTGCGATCGTGTGGTCTGTTTCCGAACGTGTCAATCAAACGCTGATTCGGCGGATCACACCTGATGAAACACTTGTGAAACACTTCGAGGCTTCGTTTGGCCATAGTCACGTGACATGGGTGTTTTGAATCACGCTTCGGATCAGTGATTCGAAACATCTGCGCTTCGGGATCTCGCAAAGCTTCGGAACGACTGTTTCGCGTCAGCCATCCCTACTGTGAGTACGGATTACCCTTTTTATATTAAATACTGCAATTGGATCTTCTCGCCTTGTGTGTGTTCGTGACAGAAGGACTCCGTCACAAATAGATCCAGCAGTACGGATACGATCCGGTCGGTATGTGGATACCGCGTGGCGAGATTTTCCCTCCGGGAAAGGATGAAGGATCCTCGATTTCTTTGTTGGCCTATTTTTCAATGTGTGCTAGAAGGAATGAGGAGACCATAGCCGCCAGGCTCGTACAGGAGACGGTAACGTCCCAGAGATGGTAAGTTCGATGCCACCGAGACACCATCATGGACGGAGGAGGAGGAGGAGACACGTCCCGTCTGCCCAGTCAGAGACTGTTCACGTCCCGTCTGCCCAGTCAGAGACTGTTCACGTCCCGTCTGCCCAGTCAGAGACTGTTCACGTCCCGTCTGCCCAGTCAGAGACTGTTCACGTCCCGTCTGCCCAGTCAGAGACTGTTCACGTCCCGTCTGCCCAGTCAGAGACTGTTCACGTCCCGTCTGCCCAGTCAGAGACTGTTCACGTCCCGTCTGCCCAGTCAGAGACTGTTCACGTCCCGTCTGCCCAGTCAGAGACTGTTCACGTCCCGTCTGCCCAGTCAGAGACTGTTCACGTCCGTCTGCCCAGTCAGAGACTGTTCACGTCCCGTCTGCCCAGTCAGAGACTGTTCACGTCCCGTCTGCCCAGCCAGAGACCGTTCGCGTCACGTCTGCCCAGCCGGAGACGGATCTGGAGATGCCCATCCTCATGGCCGGGGGTTATTTGGAGCGTTTGGCTCGGATCCTGGAGACGTCCTTCAGACCTTCGGTATCTGCTGTTCCAGAGCCGGAGCCAGTGTCCGTTCCTGAGTCGGGTCTGGTGGTCCCAAGTCCGGTGGTCCCAGAGGTCGTCCTCATGCATCCCGCTGTCATCCTGGAGGTCGTCCCCGTACAGCCCGCTGTCGTCCCAGAGGCCGTTCCTGTGCAGCCCGCTGTCGTCCCAGAGGCCGTGCCCGTGCAGCCCGCTGTCCGTCCCCGTGCAGCCCGCTGTCGTCTCGGAACTGCCCACCATAAGTCCGGCCACAGCCAAGAGGGCAGTGTTCCTCTTTTACGCAGTAGCGGTTCTGCATGCATGGAGGAAGCACACGTCTGCCAAATCTGAGCTTCACGTCACGCCCGCCGAGCCTGAGCTGAGCGCCACGCCCCCCGAGCCTGTTCCTGAGCCGGTGGTGTCTGTTGCAGTTCCTGAGCCGGTGGTGTCTGTTGCAGTTCCTGAGCCGGTGGTGTCTGTTGCAGTTCCTGAGCCGGTGGGTGTCTGTTTCAGTTCCTGAGCCGGTGGTGTCTGTTGCAGTTCCTGAGCCGGTGGTGTCTGTTGCAGTTCCTGAGCCGGTGGTGTCTGTTGCAGTTCCTGAGCCGGTGGTGTCTGTTGCAGTTCCTGAGCCGGTGGTGTCTGTTCCAGAGCCGGAGCCAGTGTCTGCTGTTCCAGAGCCGGAGCCAGTGTCTGCTGTTCCAGAGCCGGAGCCAGTGTCTGCTGTTCCAGAGCCGGAGCCAGTGTCTGCTGTTCCAGAGCCGGAGCCAGTGTCTGCTGTTCCAGAGCCGGAGCCAGTGTCTGCTGTTCCAGAGCCGGAGCCAGTGTCTGCTGTTCCAGAGCCGGAGCCAGTGTCTGCTGTTCCAGAGCCGGAGCCAGTGTCTGCTGTTCCAGAGCCGGAGCCAGTGTCTGCTGTTCCAGAGCCGGAGCCAGTGTCTGCTGTTCAGAGCCGGAGCCAGTGTCTGCTGTTCCAGAGCCGGAGCCAGTGTCTGCTGTTCCAGAGCCGGAGCCAGTGTCTGCTGTTCCGGAGCCGGAGCCAGTGTCTGCTGTTCCGGAGCGGAGCCAGTGTCTGCTGTTCCGGAGCGGGAGCCAGTGTCTGCTGTTCCAGAGCCGGAGCCAGTGTCTGCTGTTCCGGAGCGGGAGCCAGTGTCTGCTGTTCCGGAGCGGAGCCAGTGTCTGCTGTTCCAGAGCCGGAGCCAGTGTCTGCTGTTCCAGAGCCGGAGCCAGTGTCTGCTCACGTCACATCTGCCGAGCCTGAGCCGGTGGTGTCTGTTCCAGTTCCTGAGCCGGTGGTGTCTGTCCAGTTCCTGAGCCGGTGTCGTCTGTCCAGTTCCTGAGCCGGTGGTGTCTGTCCCAGTTCCTGAGCCGGTGGTGTCTGTCCCAGTTCCTGAGCCGGTGTCGTCTGTCGCAGTTCCTGAACCAGGGTCTGTCTCTGTTCCGCCTTGGTCTTCACCGCCGTGGCCGCCCGAGGGGTCTTCACCGCCCTGGCCGCCCGAGGGGTCTTCACCGCCCTGGCCGCCCGAGGGGTCTTCACCGCCCTGGCCGCCCGAGGGGTCTTCACCGCCCTGGCCGCCCGAGGGGTCTTCACCGCCCTGGCCGCCCGAGGGGTCTTCACCGCCCTGGCCGCCCGAGGGGTCTTCACCGCCCTGGCCGCCCGAGGGGTCTTCACCGCCCTGGCCGCCCGAGGGGTCTTCACCGCCGTGGCCGCCCGAGGGGTCTTCACCGCCGTGGCCGCCCGAGGGGTCTTCACCGCCCTGGCCGCCCGAGGGGTCTTCACCGCCGTGGCCGCCCGAGGGGTCTTCACCGCCCTGGCCGCCCGAGGGGTCTTCACCGCCCTGGCCGCCCGAGGGGTCTTCACCGCCCTGGCCGCCCGAGGGGTCTTCACCGCCCTGGCCGCCCGAGGGGTCTTCACCGCCCTGGCCGCCCGAGGGGTCTTCACCGCCCTGGCCGCCCGAGGGGGTCTTCACCGCCCTGGCCGCCCGAGGGGTCTTCACCGCCCTGGCCGCCCGAGGGGTCTTCACCGCCCTGGCCGCCCGATGGACTGTCTGCTTCGCCCTGGCCGCCCGATGGACTGTCTGTTTTGCCCTGGCCGCCGCTTAAGCCGTTCCCCCTTGTTCCTGTTCCCCTCCATGGACCTGGCCCCCCATCCCACCCCCTGATCCTCCGCCTTTCCACCTCCCGCCTGGACTCTTGTTTTGTTTGTTTCTTGTGGTCTTGGAGCGTCTGGTAGCCGCTCCGTAGAGGGGAGGTTATGTCACAGTGTCTGGTGGTTCCCTGGGTTTAACATTAGAGGTCAGTTTTCACGGTGTCTAGGCATTTTCACTACACTTCCCATAATCCTGTCTGTCACTGATTGTTAATTTCCTTCAGCTGTCTCTCGTCACCTTGTTTGCACTTGTGTATATATACCCTGTCTGTTCAGTGTTTGTCACGGAGTCCTTGTATTTTGTCCCCACACTTCCGTGTCCTGTTTGATCTTTTATGTCTTGTGTTCTTTGGATTGCCTTTTTGATTTCGACCCTTGCCTGGACTGACTGTGAGTACGGATTACCCTTTTTATATTAAATACTGCAATTGGATCTTCTCGCCTTGTGTGTGTTCGTGACAACTTCATGCTTCATTTTCCAGCAGGATTTGCACCTGCCCACACTGCCAATAGAACCAAAACCTGGTTCAATGACCATGGTATTACTGTGTAATTACTGTGTGATTTCATGTAATATTCTAATTTTCTGGGATTTTGATTTTCTGGGTTTCATAAGCTGTAAGCCATAATCATCTAAATTATAACAAATAAAGGCTTGAAATATCTCACTTTGCATGTAATGAGTCTATATAATATATATTAGTTTCACCTGTTAAGTTGAATTCTTGAAATAAATCAACTTTTGATGATATTCTAATTATATGATTATAATTAGATAATTAATTATAGCACCTGTAGGCGTAGGCTAGGCCTATAGCCTACCTTTCATATTAGTAGGCTATAGGCTATAGTGTTTGACATGTTACTTTGAAGAAGTCGGCCTATATCCACAGAAAGAGCTGTTAAACTTTAATGATTTAGGCTACAATACTGTAGTTGTCTTGTGGAGCATGTCCAACTCCGATTTGTAATTTTTGTACTTCTATTTGTTGTTGTTTTCAAGTTATTGCAGTTAGGCTATCCCATTTTAAAATCATAATTCCATTATTATATCAGTAATAAAATAATAATAATATAGACTGTAAATACAGAATGCTGTTCTTTTGACCTTTCTAATCAAAGAATCCTGAAAAAAAGAATTCAACATTGATAATAATCAGAAATTATTCTTGAGGAGCAAATCACCATATTGATTTCTGAAGGATGGATCATAAATGACAGTTCACTATATATTCACATAGACATAAGCTATTTTACATTATAATAATATTTCACAATAATACTGTTTTGCTGTATTTTGGATTAAATAAATGCAGCTTTGGTGAGCAGAAAGTACTTTTTTTTTTTTTAAACATCAAAAAATCTTACCGATGTAAAACGTTTGAACGGTACATCGGTATATCCAAACACATTTGTTAATAAGCCTAGACACAAAGGGTTGACAAATTAATACCAAGAATATTTGCAATTGAAACCAAACCCATGACATTCCAGTTTCCCTAAACTGTGAATGTTGTTCTGCAGTGGCGAGATATCTGGAAGTTAGAATTAAAATGTTTTATGGTTTCATTCATCAAGACATGAAAATATTTGACATTTAATAGAATTCAGAAATAATGAATAATAAAGATAATATTTAATTTATAAAAAAAATAATAAAGAATCCTAAAATAATGGATGTGCTCCTCAAGACGACGTTTCTGCTTTGAACAGCTCTTTTCAGGGCTACAAATGCATTTCTTCCAAGAAGCCTGTCAAATACTATACTAATGTACTATGAGAGATAATACCGCTCTGGGTAAATACATCCACACCTACCGAGAGTGCAAAAAATCTGAATAATCAGTAATTTTTTTTGTTTTGTTCAAAAATCAGATTTGGACGTAACAACCCAAACTTGTAATCGAAAGACATTTGTGAATCATCATGTTTTCACACAAAATGAACTGTAAGCTGCATGCTGCATGAAACTGTTGCTAACTTTGCTTAATTGAAACTTTGACGTCCCGATTTTTTTCTATTGTTGGTGGTTTTTCTGTTATATTGGAATTAGCTTCCGTTTGCATGTTCATAAAGAAAGAAAAATAATAACCTCACGGCCGATGTCAAACTTGATTTGCATTAAAGGGGGTGGGACACCTGTCTATATAGAGGGTATGCCTGTGACGTCACCACCACCCGGGGCGACTGTAGTTACGCACACTGAGTGGCAAAAAGACTGAGCTGACATGCATTTGTTTTATAGCGTGAATGCTGCTAAAAACACACAAAAACACATCTAAAGCGAGAAAGAGCTTTGCGATTGACTGTACAAATTTGACAAGAAATCAGACGTTTATTTTTACAGACTTCCGCAAGCTACAGAAAGTTAATGGATCGCTGCAATTTAGAAACAACTGGACTCCAGGCAGCAAAGGGTGCATTTGCAGTTATCATTTTGGGTCTATTGAATTTAGGGGTAAAATATTGACAACTAAATTAAAAGATCAATTAAATATTTCCCATCGTATATTCAGCATAATTAGATTTTTTTTTTTTAAATAAAAACTGAAAAATAACACATTTCTAGACAAGTTTTAGGGCTGGGTGATATGATATATTACATTGATATAAGTAATCACCCAAATTTAGACCCACCAGTATCTATATTGTATTTATATAAAGGGTTCACAGGCAAATTTTCTTTATGCCCCGGCGTCGCAATTGCATAAATGTCAGGAAACGTACTCGGTTACCTAACGTAACCTCGGTTCTCTCTAGAAGAGGGAACGAGTATTGCGTACTGAAAGTACGCACCGGGTAAAGTCTCTTTGCTTGAGATATTGAAGCCAAAAATGTATCCTTAAATTTGTATACATTGTCAACGCAGTGCAGCAGCAGTCAGACCTAGAGCGGGCTGTCTCGTGCGCTCATTGGCTGCCCCGCGACAACTGCTGCAGCCTACCACTGAGCTCCTGGCGTGACGCTCAGCGCCCAATGAGGGCGCGACGTGTCAAAGCCCGCCAAAATGGGGGTGGCTTAGCGTATAAAAGGAAGCTCGAGGCTGCAAAACAGTGTTTTTCATCGCTTGAAGCGAAATGAGCTCGTTGCGCGACACGGCAGGGAACGCAGTACTCATTCCCTCTTCTAGAGAGAACCGAGGTTACGTTAGGTAACCGAGTACGTTCTCTTACGAGAGGTTCTCTCGTACTGCGTACTGAAAGTACGCACCGGGAACCCCTGGTCAACGGCGTGTGCGCTAAGCAGTCACTACATGAATCCCAGGGGGGAACGCCCCAGGGGACATAGATAAGCGAGAAATAGGCGGCCAACAGAGTGGGCTCGCACATGTACACAAGCACTTTATAAGGGGATACACATACAGAGCGTCACCGCCGGTCTTATATTGAACACATCTACCGTTGTAGCGCAGTTCACCAAGTAAGTCGTTTAGGACTTTTTTAGACTGAAAGAAGTCTAGCCTGCAGGGCGGGGACTTCTAGGTTGTAAAACCTAACAAATGTAGACGGGGAGGCCCAGCCTGCCGCCGTACAAATGTCATGAATAGAAATCCCGCTGGACCAAGCCCACGAAGAGGCCATGCCTCTGGTGGAGTGAGCTCTAACGCCCAAAGGGCATTGCAGGTCTTTTGACGCGGTAAGCCGCATTAATTGCGTCCACTATCCATCTGGATAGGCTGTGTTTCGAGGCGGCGAGACCCTTGGTGCGCCCACCGAACGAAACAAAAAGCTGCTCCGAGCGCCTGAAGGCGGCGGAGCGCGTGACGTAAATTCTCAGCGCTCTGACAGGGCAAAGGAGGTTCGCATCGACCTTGCTGCCTGATGCCGGCAAAGCTGAGAGTGAAATGATCTGCGCTCTGAACGGGGTGCCGATCGCTTTGGGGACATAGCCATGTATCGGTTTTAAGGACGACTTTAGAGTCATTAGGTCCAAACTCGAGGCACGCAGCGCTCACAGAGAGCGTGTGTAAGTCACCCACACGTTTAACTGACGCCAGAGCAATCAGAAATGCGGTTTTTGAACGCGAGGTACTTCAGATCCACAGAGTGTAACGGTTCAAAGGGATGTGCTTTCATGGCCTCTAAGACCAAGGAAAGATCCCAGATTGGAACCGAGGGGGGCCGTGGGGGATTCATCCTCCTGGCTCCTCTAAGGAAGCGGATGATGAGCTCATTCCTTCCTATCGCCTGGCCGCGCGTCGACTCGGCGAACGCTGCGATGGCCGCGACATATACTTTGAGCGTGGAGGGGGACCTGCCCCTGTCCAACAGCTCTTGAAGGAAGCAAAGCACCCACGAAACTCTGCATGTTTGTGGTTCTAGGCTTTTGCCCGTGCACCACTTGGTAAACACAGACCATTTAGACGCATAAAGCCGCCTGGTAGAGGGGGCTCTAGACTGCGTGATCGTGTTCACGACCCCTTCCGGCAAATTGTTCCTGGACAGTCTGTCCGGTCCGTCGTTCAGGCGTCCTGGCACATGCGCGGCTCTGAGCGAGCGCAAGTGGTGCTGAGCCCAGACGAGGAGGCGTTCCACGGTTCCTGGCGGTTCACGTATGATACCATAGACATGTTGTCCGTTCGAACCAGTACGTGGTGGCCCCGCAGAAATGGGAGGAAGTGTTTCACAGTGTACTCAACCGCTATCATCTCCAGACAGTTTATATGGAGGAGCTTCTCCGTGTCTGACCAGAGGCCAAAGACCGGTCTGCCCTCGAATATCCGTTTCGGTACGAGACAGTTCCCATCGTCACTCCCCACTGATACCAGTCGCTGCAGAGGGCTGCAGACCTCTGCAGACTAACCAGGGCTGCAGAGCTGCAACACAGCTCTGAGTCACTCTGATTCGGAAACCGGCGGAAGCCCAGGCTCGGTGATGTACACGAGCGTTGAGCCATTGTTGCAGAGGGCGCATACGCAATAGACCTAGCCGGAGCACTGCTGCGGCTGAAGCCATAAAGCCCAGCATTCTCTGAAACGTTTTCAGGGGAAACACTCTGTCTTTCTGGAAAGACGCGGCCAGACGCTGAACACGGCGCGCGCGCTGTGTTGACAAGCGAGCCGTCATTGCCACCGAGTCGAGCTGTATTCCCAGAAAGGAAGCTGACTGACGGGGGCAGCAGTGAACTCTTGGTCCAGTTGACCGTGAGACCCAAGCTTTCCAGATGACAACCAGAGGTGCCTCTCCGTTACCGTGAGCGAAGACATACATCGTCCCATTGCCTGTGCTGCGGATTTTGTGGCACGAAGGGAAAGGTCCGTCGCGCTGCGCAAATCCGCCACGACCTCCTGAACCGGGCCTTTCTCGTCCATCCGGTGGAGGAGTTCAGCCTGGAGAATCTGGAGGACAGCTATGGAGTGCAGGGCGGAAGCGGCTTGTCCGGCGGCGGCGAAAGCGCGGCCGACAAGGGCTGAAGTGGTCCTACAGGCTTTAGACGGGAGGGCAGACTTTGAGCGCCATTTTGGAGATGGCGGGCAAAGGTGCACTGCGACCGCCTCTTCCATTGGGGGAATCTGACTGTAGCCTTTTTCGACGGCTCCGTCCACTTGGGAGAGAGTCGAAGAAGCAGGGGAGCGGAGTCTCGCGGAGAATGGAGCGTTCCACGATTTAGAGAGCTCGGTGTGGAGCTCTGGTAGGAAGGGTGCTGACCTAGAGGCGGGCGCTAGGCGGCGGCTAGGAAGGAAGCACCCGTCGAGCCTGTTGGGCGCGGGCGCCTCTGGCGGAGACCAATCCAGGCCTAGCTGGTCAACGGCCATGGTGAGGAGGTGGATGAGTTTGGCGTCCACGTTAGACCGGGCCTTGCCAGATTCCTGAGTCGAAGAGGAGGTGGAGTGGGTGGATCCAGACCACTCTTCACTGTCCGACGCCAGGAGAGAACAGCTGTCGATGGCGTCGTCCCCCGCCTCGTCCCCTATGTCGATGGCAGTAAGGGCCGAAGCCGGCATCTGCGCGTCCGGAAGGGGGGTCGGTGAAGGGTAACGCGAAGCTCGAGGGGAAGGTTCCGGCGAGCGTTCGCGAGCTACGGGCTCCGGGAGTCTCTGGGCACGGCGCTTCTTCTTCCGTGGGCCACTGAAGAGAGGCGGAGCGACAGCTTCTGCGTTGAATAAGGCAAGTCGAGCCCACAGGGTCGAAATTGCCATCTCATCGCATTCAGCGCAGCCACCCGTCGAAAGAGCGATGGCTGCGTTGGTCCCGACCCAGGCAGAGAGCGCAGATCACGTGGCGGTCTCCGTCACTGAGCGTCACGCCAGGAGCTCAGTGGTAGGCTGCAGCAGTTGCCGCGGGGCAGCCAATGAGTGCGCGAGACAGCCCGTTCTAGATCTGACTGCGCTGCGTTGACAATGTATACAAATTTAAGGATACATTTTTTGGCTTCAATATCTCGAGCAAAGAGACTTTACCCGGTGCGTACTTTCAGTACACAGTACGAGAGAACCTCTCGTAAGAGAACACGATTCCTGGCTGCATGTCAATATGGATCACTGGATGCAAGGAACACTATATTGAGTCCAAGCTTTAGTTTAAACTTATAATTGTTTGTTTATCGCGCAATTCTTCTGACAGGATTATTTTATTTAGCAAAATATCTCACTGATATCTCACTAACATCTCACAGGGACATTAGGTCTAAAAAGAAACTGCTATCATTGCCGCAGGACAGCAAATGTGAGTAAATTTTCAATCATTTTTGCAGGACTGTGATTTGAATTGTGCGCAAAGTAACAGATTTTAGCAAAAGCGTGAAAGTGAATAGCACATAACAGGCACAAAGAAGCATGAATATCTATTGTTACAATATTCACTGACTAAAAACCTCCTTTTTGACAGTCCACTCTACAACGTGAAAAGGTGCTTTCAAATTCATCCACTTCGGAGAGCGTTTTCAAAAAGCTTCGTTTTCATTAATAAAAACGCCGTCTCAATGTGGACGGCCAAAACGGAGAGAAAATTTTTTTCTTTTTTCAAACGAAAACATATTAGTGTGGACAAGGCCTGAGGGTAGGTAAGGTGAGTGTTTATGTGTATGTGATTAGTGATGAGGTGATGATTAGCAGCAGGTGTGGTGATAGCTGACTGAGGGCAGGTGGAGATCAGGAGGGATACTGGGAAATGTAGTTCTGTAGTGACTGGGATGGTGACTGGAGAATGTTACACTGTAGCTCACAAGCAAATAGGGCTTCTAGCCTACTATTGTGTTATTTATTCATATTCTGAATTAGCATTTATTTTTATATTTTCTGTTGTGTTTGTTTTAAATATTTCCTATTTAACTTATTTCACTGTTTTTATTAAGTTTATCATTTTAAAGGGGGGGGTACAATGGTGTTTCATGTATTCAGAGTTGTTTTACAGTGTTAAAGAGATGGATTCTCATGCTAATAATGTGCCCAAAGTTTGAAAAGTTATTTTGAACGAATAACAGAGAATTTCTGTGCTGAAAATCATACTTCCGGGTTGCAACACGTTTCGGCTGGTTTTTTTCTATCGTGGATCTAAGTGACGTAGACCAGAGTGGAACTCCTTATATGAGCATTGCTCTCGGAAAAAGCGCGTTCACGCACACGTCGACCAGAGGAGAGAGAAAGACCGCGCTCATCGACGCGCTACTACCGGAAATCATCATCAGTAGCGCTAAATAGGAATGGTTGATGTCAAGAATGTCTCCAAAAAAGTGTGTTTTGGGGATGTGAGGGAAAGTTTACCTTGTTCAGCTTCTCAAAAAAACCCAGTGTTACTGGGAACAGTGGATGCTGTTTGTATTTCCGACACAGCAAAGGAGTGTGGCAAGTGAGGTTTTGTGTTCTGGTCATTTCAGTGACGAATGTTTTATTAACAAGGCCCAGGTCGTCGCTGGGATTTGCAAACCGGTTGCAATTAAAACCTGGCGCGGTCACAGTGATAAAACACCCCATTCATGTAAGTACAACGGTATCAGATTTATTTCTTGTGCTGGAAATCCCCGCTTGACTCTATAGCTCCGCCCACGCCCAGAATCAAGGGACCTCGGCTTTTTCCGGATAGAATTGGAAAGCTGTATTTTTATTTTATAAATATGATTGAAACTAAAGACTTTTTGGAGATATGAAGGACGCACTATTACTCTATAGGTACTCAAGAATAACATGAGATTGACTGAAACTAAGTATTTTACCCCCCCCTTTTAAGTAAAAAAAATATGTTATTAGTCAAATATTTTGATTTGCTTCTGCTTTATTTCAGTTAATGACAACGCAGATTACTACACTGCAGATTACTAAATATCAGTCTAAGCAAGACTCCGTAGTTGTAGATCAATAATCAAGTGCATTTGAACCAAGAATACCATGTTTTAAAGGTCTAAGCCCTCAAACACAAGTACATTAATAATTATTAAAGTATGTTTTGCATATGGCAGTCCTTCTCACATGTAACAGTAAAAATGTTTTCCTCTAGAAAGTAATCAACTATGGCTCAGCTCAACGGCCATAATAATAAAACATGGGAATGTCATAACAAGATGATGCGGGAGCCTCTCAGCACAAATGATCCTGAGGTAATGTGTGTTATTTATATATTTATTAGGGCTGTCAAACGATTAAAATATTTAATCGCGATTAATCGCATTAATGTCATAGTTTTAACTCGCGATTAATCGCACATTTTTATCTATTCTAAATGTCTCTTGATTTCTTTTTGTCCCATTATTTTTTCTCATTTTAATGCTCTTATCAACATGGAAAAGTGGATCGGCTTGCTTTGTGCAAATGTTTTTTATTGAAACAAGATTGGCATTATACTGTTCAATTCCACACTGACATTCTCACTTGGAGCAAATAATCTTTCACACAATGTAACACTGTCCATCAATAAAAGAGTGACAGAAATACTGACGAGGAAACGTTACTGATAGTGACGAGTGTGCTGAGATCGCATCAGCGGTGTGTGTGTGTGTGTGTGTGTGTGTGCTTGCCATCAAGTGGTATTTCAGACTGGACGTGCTGCGATGATAGCTCAGTTCACAACGACAAAACACACAGATCACTTTGGTCTTGTCAACTAACCCATTTGGCAACTTTTTAAAAGTAAACTTTCCATTCAGAATCGTATTGGCATCCATTTCGGCGTCTCGCGCTCATCATTCATCCACTCAAAACGTAACGTTAAAGAGGGTCGCAGTCGCACACCGGACGAGAAGCGCAGCGCCGCGTATTTAAATCCGAACACATTATTATCTATGAGTGCACACACACCGGCGGCGCCATTCTGCGTTTTTATTGCTGGCCATAAACGGAGAAAGTGCGCGTCCGATGTGCTAGACGCGCTCAGTTGTCCTAGGCGCGGCTCGGCGCAGCGCTTCTCGTCCACTCTTTGGCCGTTCGCAAGCCCAAACAAGTGTGTGTGGCGTGCTGTTGTTTGGTTTTGTTTCTGGTCTAGCTAGATCCGGTGTGGCGTTGTAGTTTTAATAACGTTACTAGTTGCCTGCAAAAGCATGTGACAAAAACAACAAAGTTTGCTAGCGTTAATCTCGCGATAAAAAAATTGACGCCGTTAACATGGGTTTGCGTTAACGCCGTTAATAACGCGTTTAACGCACAGCCCTAATATTTATATATATATATATGGATGCACTTGGCCGAAAACAATTTTTTTTTCTTTTTTAATAATTATTAATTTCTTATTTTTTTAAATAATTGTATTATTATTATTATTAGACTTTTTAATGGCTGGAAAAGCTCCAGAGGCTGGAGATATTGAGTCGAGTGGACCATGTTCTCCACCTCCATTGTCGAAGGCGGCCGCTCGAGCTGTGGCCGTCAGGTTTCCGGTGCCTGTCGAGGCGGCAATCCCCGAACCCGGTGGTGGACACCGGAAGTAAGGGATGCCGTCAAGCTGAGAAGGAGTCCTATCGGGCCTGGTTGGCTTGTGGGACTCCTGAGGCAGCTGACGGTTACCGGCAGGCCAAGCGAACTGCAGCCCGGGTGGTTGTGGAGGCAAAAAACTTGGGCCTGGGAGGAGTTCGGTGAGGCCATGGAAAAGGACTATCGGCTGGCCTCGAAGAGATTCTGGCAAACCGTCCGGCCGCCTCAGGAGAGGAAAGCAGTGCCCCTACCACCGCTGTTTACAGTGGAGGTGGGCAGCTGTTGACCTCAACTGGGGATGTCGTCGGGCGGTGGAAGGAATACTTCGAGGATCTCCTCAATCCCGCCGTCACGTCTTCCATTGAGGAAGCAGAGGCTGAGGGCTCAGGGGTGGACTCGTCCATCACCCAAGCTGAAGTCACCGAGGTAGTCAAGAAACTCTCGGTGGCAAGGCGCCGGGGGTGGATGAGATCCGCCCCGAGTACCTCAAGTCTCTGGATGTTGTGGGGCTGTCTTGGTTGACACGCCTCTGCAGCATCGCGTGGCGGTCGGGGACAGTGCCTCTGGGATGGCAGACCAGGGTGGTGGTCCCTCTTTTTAAGAAGGGGGACCGGAGGGTGTGTTCCAACCTACAGGGGGATCACACTTCTCAGCCTCCCTGGGAAAGTCTATGCCAGGGTACTGGAGAGGAGAATACGGCCGTAGTAGAACCTCGGATTCAGGGAGGAACAATGCGGTTTTCGTCCAGGCCGTGGAACACTGGACCAGCTCTATACCCTCTACAGGGTGCTGGAGGGTTCATGGGAGTTTGCCCAACCAATCCACATGTGCTTTGTGGATTTGGAGAAGGCATTCGACTGTGTCCCTCGTGCGGCCTGTGGAGGGTGCTCCGGGAGTATGGGGTCCGGGGTCCTTTGCTAAGGGCTGTCCGGTCCCCTGTACGACCGAAGCATTAGCTTGGTTCGCATTGCCGGCAGTAAGTCAGACTTCTTCCCGGTGCATGTTGGACTCCGGCAGGGCTGCCCTTTGTCGCCGGTTCTGTTCATAATTTTTATGGACAGAATTTCTAGGCGCAGCCAGGGGCAGCAGTGTCAGGTTTGGGAACAACACGATTTCGTCTCTGCTCTTTGCAGATGATGTTGTCGTGTTGGCCCCTTCAAACCAGGACCTTCAGCATGCACTAGGACGGTTTGCAGCCGAGTGTGAAGCGGCTGGGATGAGAATCAGCACCTCCAAATCCGAGGCCATGGTCCTCAGTTGGAAAAAGGTGGCTTGCCTACTTCAGGTTGGTGGAGAGTTTCTGCCTCAAGTGGAGGAGTTTTAAGTATCTTGGGGTGTTGTTCACGAGTGAGGGAAGGATGGAACGGGAGATTGACAGACGGATCGGTGCAGCTTCTGCAGTAATGCGGTCGATGTACCGGTCTGTCGTGGTGAAGAAAGTCAATCTACGTTCCTACTCTCACCTATGGTCATGAGGCTTTGGGTCATGACCGAAAGAACAAGATCCCGGATACAGGCGCCGAAATGAGCTTTCTCCGCAGGGTGGCTGGGCGATCCCTTAGAGATAGGGTGAGGAGCTCGGTCATTCGGGAGGAGCTCAGAAGTAGAGCCGCTGCTTCTCCACATCGAGGGGGGTCAGCTGAGGTGGCTCGGGCATCTGTTCCGGATGCCTCCTGGACGCCTTCCCGGGAAGGTGTTCCGGGCGCGTCCCACCGGGAGGAGACCCCGGGGAAGACCCTAGGACACGCTGGAAAGACTATGTCTCCCGGCTGGCCTGGGAACGCCTCGGAGTCCCCCTGGAAGAGCTAGAGGAAAGTGGCTAGGGAGAGGGAAGTCTGGGCATCTCTGCTTAGACTGCTGGCCCCGGATAAGCGGAGGAAGATGGATGGATGGATGGATGGACTTTTTAATGAAATAATCAATAATCAATAATTTTACAGAATCTGAATTTGGACAAAAAAATAGTAATTGGACAGCCCATATTAAAATAATACTAAATATCAATGTATTACAATCAATATATTATTCTTTATTCAGTTCTATGCAACAGCATCAGATTTAATAGATTTGTTTTTGACAAATTATAAAAAAGAAAGTATAAACTTTAGCCAGCAGCCATATCACCCTGGTAGCCCAAGACTGGTTGCCCACTGAAGCTAAGCAGGGCTGAGCCTGGTTAGTAACTTGGATGGGAGGGACCTTCTGAGAAAATCAGGTTGCTGCTGGTAGAGGTGTTAGTGAGGGCCAGCAGGGGGCGCTCACCCTGTGGTCTGTGTGGGTCCTAACGCCCCAGTGTAGTGACGGGGACACTATACTGTCAAAGAGCACCGTCCCTTAGGATTAGATGTTAATCCGAGGTCCTGACTCTCTGTGGTCACAAAAAATCCCAGTATGTCTTTCGAAAGAGTAGGGGTGTAAACCCCGGCATTCTGGCCAAATTTGCCCCTTGGCCTCTGTCCATCATGGCCTCCTCATCATCCCCATATACTAATTGGCTTCATCACTCTGTCTCCTCTCCACCAGTAAGCTGGTGTGTGGGTGGGGCGTTCTGGCGCAATATGGCTGCCGTCGCATCATCCAGGTGGATGCTGCACATTGGTGGTGGTTGAGGAGATTCCCCCTTCTATATAAAGCACTTTGAGTGCCGAGAAAAGCGTTATATAAATGTAATGAATTATTATTATTATTATTATGTAAAGTTGCAAAGTTACAAAAACATTCAGCACTTCAACACGGAGAAGAAGTTATCCCTAATATAAATATATAAATTCAGACACGTAAATAAATAATGGTCCATATTACAAAGAAAACACACATAAAAACAATACATTTATCTCCTGTATAGGCTCATAAGCCAGTGAGTCCAAATACTAGACAAATATTGCACCGAGCTTAGTCCAGGGGTGGTCAATTCAGTGATGATACTGTTCGCCGAGCTCGAAAGCCTGCACATGCACCTGTACATAAGATTTCGCAGTACAGCAGGGCAATTTGGCAAACCCACATTTACAAACATTTGGCTTGCACTACTCTATCTTGGGACCCTCAGTAGCATCCGCAAGGCATCATTATACGCTACAATTATCGTTTGCATACTACTCTTTTTGTAGCGCCTCCACAGGTTGTGCAGTATACATGGTAGTGCAATATGCCTTAAAGAGTCTGATTTTAACAGGTATTGAGCACATTCCAAACCTGCGGATCAGCATGTTAGCCTGTCCATAAAGCATGCCACACTGTCTGTAAATGTCTCTTTCATCAGACAAGTCTGCAGTCACATAATGCTTTTCTTTGAATTGTATCTTATATCAAAGTCTATTCCATACTGAGAGAGCACACATGCAATAGCTCTTGTAACTCCACGCTATATGGACAAAAAATAACAAGGTCATCAGCGTACATTAGATGGTTAATTGGACTGTTGCCAACGCTACATGGCCTGTTCCACAATCATTTAAAAACCTTGACAAGTCGTCCATATATACATTAAATAAAAAAGGAGACAAAATGCTGCCCTGTCTTACTCCTGTTATGTCTTGTCCTGTTATGTCTTGTTCCTGTTCTTTCTCTCTACTCTGTCTCCCTCTGCTGGTCTTTATTGGTTACTTTCTCTTTCCTTTCCTCTCTTCCTCCAGCTGTTCCTCATCTCCTCTGACTACCTCGTGGACTCTCATCCCTCCTGTTCCCTCTTCCCTCTGATTAGGTCTCTATTTCTCCTCTATTCCAGCTTCTTTTTTGTCAGATTCTCACCTGAGTTTCTCATGCATGAAGGGAACATCAGTCCTGTTTTGTCTCAGTCCTAGTCCTGTCCTATTGGTTTCTGCCTGGCAAACGCTATCTGTTCCCTGCTGATCATCTTGACATTTTATTCTATCCAGTTCGTCTGACGCTGTGAAAGATCTGGTTACCGCAGTCTTTTCTCGACCCCTGATCAACCGTGAGAGACCTGCAGCCTGTCGCCGCTATCACAGCTTTCTCCGTCTGCTGCCTAAAGACTTTTATTTGAAGTTTGCTGAAGAAACTTTTTGTTTCATTTTTATTTGCCCTCTCTGCGGGTTGCCTGTTTTGCCATTATCTCTCAAGAGGAAATATTCTGTTCTACATTGCTGCCTCCCTTTGTTGTCATTAAAGACTCTATTTTTGGTTAATTCGCTTTTGAGTCCTCTCTTACCTGCATAACACTCCATTTGACACACAAAAATATGCAGATAAACAATTTCCCCATTTTACAGACATTGACTAATAATAATAAAAATCATTACATTTATATAGCGCTTTTCTCGACACTCAAAGCGCTTACATAGAAGAGGGGGATCTCCTCAACCACCACCATGTGCAGCATCCACTTGGATTATGCGACGGCAGCCATATTGCGCCAGAACGCCCACCACACACCAGCTTACTGGTGGAGAGGAGACAGTGATGTAGCCAATTAGTATACAGTATATATATGGGGATGATTAGGAGGCCATGATGGACAGAGGCCTGGAATTTTTTTGTGACCACAGAGAGTCAGGACCTCGGTTTAACGTCTCATCCGAAGGGACGGTGCTCTTTGACAGTATAGTGTCCCCGTCGATACACTGGGGCGTTAGGACCCACACAGAACCACAGGGGTGAGCGCCCCCTGCTGGCCTTACTAACACCTCTACCAGCAGCAAACCTGATTTTCTCAGAAGGTCTCCTATCCAAGTACTAACCAGGCTCAGCCCTGCTTAGCTTCAGTGGGCAACCAGTCTTGGGCTACAGGGTGATAAGGCTGCTGGCCCAGATATTAACTGATGGCCATTCCAGAAAACCAGAATTCTCACAAGACATTTTGGAGCTCCATTTCTTGTACAACTTATATATATATACATATATACATAGCTTACTCACCTATGTTCCTCGACGGTTTCCGCATTCCACCACCACCCCATCTCCTCACACTTGCCTGGTTACTATCCTAACCAGAGATACAGGGGGGAGTACTCTGGGTTCGGGCCCAAAGTTCAAGATCAGAGCCCTCCCCTCGGACAGCACTCCAAATATGCATACGTTTATTTCCTTATGATTATTTGTTAGTGTGTACTCGTGAAATTTCTGTTTGCACTAGGTATTTGACATAATAAAGAAAGAGAAGCGGCGGCAGATGTATGGATTAGAGCTCATTGCCTCTGAGAACTTCACTAGTCGAGCTGTTTTGGAGGCTCTTGGTTCCTGCATGAACAACAAGTACTCTAAGTATCCTGGTCAGAGGTGACTATTGTGTAATGATATTTCTGTAATGATACTGTTTAATTACAATTTTTATGTTGTTGTAATGACAATACAGATGAATATTATGTTATTTACACTTGGGCACTTACATATTGAAAAATGGGCTTGTGTTTAAATGTCAAATTTTGTTTAATGTTTTAAGATATAATGAAGGCACAGAGGAAGTTGATGAATTGGAGAGTTTGTGTAAGGCAAGAGCTCTCAAGGTCTACGGCCTCGACCCGGATAAATGGGGAGTGAATGTTCAACCATACTCTGGTAGGCTTGTTTCTGTCACTGGACTGTTGCTGCTGGAAGAAATGATGTCACATATGAACAGTGTTAGTTGGGGAGAAACTAGTTACATGTAATGGGTTTATGTAATTTAATTACAAAATAAATATTACTGTAATCCATTACAGTTGCTAAAAATAACTATATGTAATTTAAAGTACAGTTACTTATGAAAATGTTGACAATTATTAAGAGGGTTACATCTGAATATTCCTGTAAAAAGATACGATATGTTAAATAATATTAATTTGTTGCTTTGGCTCTTATTGATGTGCTCAATGCCTACAGCCATTTAAAGGCCATTTAGTAAAGCGATACTATTCTGATGCTTTTAATAGGCTCTCTTGTTTGAATTTGCAGTGGAAAACAGTTTAAAACATTAGTTAGAAATTTAGAAAAGTAATCAAATGTGATAAGTTACATTACTTAAATAAAGTAATTACTAACACTACTCATTAGGGGTGTGACGAGACATGAGATAGGGTTCACAAGAATGAGACAAGATTTTTGCACTGAATTTTTAAGAAATCCTCAATGACAAAATTAATGAAAAATAGTCCTGCAGGTGCATTTTGAAATGTTTTAAATAACTAATCATCTTGTAATGAATGTCATTTCAGTTCTACTTTCTGAGTATGAATTTTCTTATACATTTAAAGAAAACAACCCAACTAAAGGAGAAAACAATCTGGCTTCTCTCCTGTCCTCTTCAGACCTGTACACAAGTTTCCAGAACTTCTGATTGAAGCTGTGTGTGACCCTCCTAATTTAACTTCTTTCCACAAATTTATCATTTTAGTGCCCGTGGCACGTGATCTCATCACACCCCTACTACTTTTTACATGCTCAATAGGGTAACTTGTAATCTGTAACATTACATTTCCAAAGTAACCTTCCCAACAATGTATATGAAACATTAACTCAATTGCACATTGTTCAAAATATAGTTTTTTCCCCCCTCAGGGTCACCTGCAAACTTTGTTGTATATACAGCCATAGTGGAACCTCATGGGCGGATCATGGGCCTTGATCCTTCTGATGGCGGCCATTTCACCCATGGCTTCATGACTGACAAGAAGAAAATCTCAGCCACATCTATTTTCTTTGAATCTATGCCTTTATAAGGTAACCTTGTGATTATAATCAACATTGTAGTGATCTCTTTAGTAAGTGTTAAGTTCAACATTTACTAAGACATTAAAATCAAAAGTTGTATCTGTTAATATTGTTTTAATGGAAGAGAACTAACACTGAACAGTTGTATTTTTATTAACTAACGTTGACAAATATGAATAAATACTCTTACTGTATTTCTAATTGCACATTTTAGTTAATGCATTAACTAACATTAACTATTGTGACCTTATTGTAAAGTGTTACCATTTTTTTCCCCCCAGGTAAATCCAGAAACTGGATACATTGATTATGACAGACTTGAGGAAAATGCTCGCCTCTTCCACCCGAGACTAATCATTGCAGGTCAGCATAATTTATTTCTTAGGAAATCTAAGGTATTTTGAACTATAGGATGTAAAGTATTGATAATTTTAGATGTTGGACAAAAAATAGTCCATTTAACCTTACTCGGAAACGCTCCACTTACTGACGTTACCTTGGTTCCCTTAGATAACGGGAACGAGCATTGCGTGAGAGATTTTCTCCAGTGTTGCCAACTATTTTCAAAGGAAAGTAGCTGTCACGTTCACCGTCTGTCTCTGCACTACATTCCCCAGAATCCTCTTTGGCGCACCTGCAATCACTCTCTCCAGAATATTAATCACACACACCTGTTCATCATCAATTACCTCATCAGCCAGCTCATAAAACACTCACTGTGACATCAGTCCTTGTCAAGCCTCCAACAGGAACTGACCTGATTCTGTTGTATCCTGAACCATCGCTTCCTAGATGTAACGTATATAGTGATGGCAAAAATTAGGCTTCCTGAACCACTTGAGACCTCGCAGCCCATTGCTTCACCAAAAGGTTCATTACTCGAAGGTTCATTACTCGAAGCTTCATTCATTATTTCTCACTAGTGACACCTAGCTACTGTGCAAAGAAATAGCAGACCAATAAATGAATACTGAAATCAATTACCTGAGCAGACATTTTTCCATTGCCTGGGTATCAAATAAAATATGTTTCTCTCTCTGTCCTGAATTTACTTGTGCAGAGACAACTGTCACACACAGTAAAATTAAATTATTCAAAAATTGTTTTAATAGTGCCAGTAGGAACAACAAAAGTGAGACTGTTGAGTGCAGTGCTAATGGTGGAGGAGTGTAATAATGCAAATTGCAACAGAAAAGTGTGGGGGTGGGAAATGTTAAGAATTGTTTCTGGGTGTGTTTGTTGCTTTGACGTGTTACTAGTTTTAGTGCAGTGTTGTGCTTATGGGACTATGGATTTAGAGGAACAAAACTGCAGTTTGGGGTGGGTGAAGGAAGGATCACACATTATTTTTATTGAGGAACAGAATTTTTTCAAGTGTGTTGGGGCTTAGACGATTCCTCTTCTTGGACAGAACCTCTCCAGCCTTGGAAAAGATCCTTTCGCATGGAACAGAGGATGCGGGGGGAACATAAAAATGTCAGTGCCAGCTGGTATAAATGAGGATACAGATGTTTATGTTGAGCCCAATATACTAGTGGATCCTCAGATCTTGTGAGATTCACTTCGGATAAATATCGATCCACTTCTACAGTAGCATCTGCTGTTGCACTTGAGCTCATTCTACAGTGATCCACCGTGCTATCCAGCAGATGCCAAAGGTCACCTAATAATGGAGGGTACAAAGAAAAAAAACTCCCAGACAGGGGAGGATTTCCTCTTTCTTGCTGGCTCCATTACAAGGAAAAAGGAAGAGGTCACAAAAAGCAAACAAATCAAAAAGGGCAATCCAAATCAAAAAGCAGTCCAGTCCAAATCCAAAAACCAAAGCAATCCAAATAATCTTATCTAATTAATTTAACAATAATATAACTACTATAATTAATAATAACAATATACTATAACTAATCTAACCTGATATAATCTAATAATATTACAGCCCTAACACATATATGACCACAATAATGACGACGACACAACCTATCTAACTGTAACTCTAACTCTCTGACTCTACTACAACTGATTCAACTACTCCTGACAACACCCACAAGGTGGCGCGAGTTTCGAACCCCCTTTATCCGGAAACGACACTCAGAACGAACCGGTGACGTATCCACACAAACCGAGGCCTCGTTTGTCATGAGTCACGTGATTTTCACGTTAACAACACAAGCCTCGAATCGCGGCTTCATCTGGCACGCCCCTTTTTTCTCGACACAAGCTCCAACGCCTCGGTTTCAAATGTCACATCACTAAACGTATACCCTCTTGAGAAACACTAACCTTGTGACTTTGTTCTGCTGTCTCCAGATCTGATCTCTGATGTCTATGATCCAGTGTTCTCCTGAGTTTCCCTTATTCTCAGCAGAACCGATTGACTCCGATCACATCTTATAGAAAGAAGATAAGGATTAACGAACTGAGACTGTGTTGCTTCAATATTCCAGAAGTTATCTGGCTTACCTGCGGTTATCCCTGCGCCGAGAGGTCTTCACAGAATCTGCACATGAATTCACATAAAAGTCACCTTGCACTTTTGTCACCTGTAAATAAAGCTGTGTTTGAGATTCACTTACCTCTGTCTCTGTGCCTGAATCCTGACAGAAGGCTTGACCGTATACCGCTATGGATCCTACACAGCCTGCAGACAGCGCTTCTGCGAACCCCAAGGAATCCACTATGTTCGACCAGAATGGTAGTCCTCTGGAGGAATACGCTTAAGTTTACCTGCACCTTTACCAGGATGGGAGCTGGGATGAGGACTTCCTTCAACAGCAGTTCTGGAGCGGGTTAAGAGCCGCTGTGGGTGTGTGGTTCCTCACTCACTGTGGGAGACATCCAGCCAGATCTCGCGTCCCAGCCTGATCTTCGCACCCAACCTGATCCTCACCTCAACAGCCCAGTCAAACTCACTGAGCCGGAACTCCGTGTTCGTCCCGGACCAGACGCGGGGATTGTCTGGCCCAGAGCCCGAAAACTGGCTTCCAATAGTGCCGATCTGACATCTAAGTTATTTGACCCCGCTTTCGATGTCCGTCCGGGGAGCTCGCAGGTCTGCTCCACGCTCCACCGAACTAATTGTCTGCCCAGTCAAGCCAGAGCTTCACGTCGATCCTGCCGACTCAGAGCCATCATTCGCTACAGCGCCCCCTCGCTCTCGTAAACGGAGGAGGAAGAAGACTTCCTGCATTCCCCAAATTCTGGAGGCCACCCCAGAGCAGTCTGCTCTTCATGTCTGTTCTGAGGTTGAAGAGACTACCCTTTCCCTTTATGTTGCTGCTATTTGTGTCTGGGCCGAACATGCCTCACTGTCGGCTACCTCAGCTCCATCCTCTCCTGAGCCACATGTTTCCACCCTCAGTCCAGCCGAGCGTGCACTTCACGCCAGTCCAGCCGAGCATGCACTTCACGCCAGTCCAGCCGAGCGTGCACTTCACGCCAGTCCAGCCGAGCCTGAGCCTGAGAGCGCCATGCCCGCGGAGCCTGAGACTGAGAGCGCCATGCCCGCCGAGCCTGAGACTGAGAGCGGCCATGCCCGCCGAGCCTGAGACTGAGAGCGCCATGCCCGCCGAGCCTGAGACTGAGAGCGCCATGCCCGCCGAGCCTGAGACTGAGAGCGCCATGCCCGCCGAGCCTGAGACTAAGAGCGCCATGCCCGCCGAGCCTGAGACTGAGAGCGCCATGCCCGCCGAGCCTGAGACTGAGAGCGCCATGCCCGCCGAGCCTGAGACTGAGAGCGTCATGCCCGCCGAGCCTGAGACTGAGAGCGCCATGCCCGCCGAGCCTGAGAGTTGCCAGTCTTCGAGCAAGAGCCAGAGCCAGTCTTCGAGTAAGAGCCAGAGCCAGTCTTCGAGCAAGAGCCAGAGCCAGTCTTCGAGCAAGAGCCAGTCTTCGAGCAAGAGCCAGAGCCAGTCTTCGAGCAAGAGCCAGAGCCAGTCTTCGAGCAAGAGCCAGAGCCAGTCTTCGAGCAAGAGCCAGAGCCCGCTGATCCTGCGCCAGTCCTGTCCAGCCAGAGTTTCTTTCGCCGGTGGTCCTGCCCAGCCCAAGACCCTCTTTGCTGCCGGAACCCCCCTTTCCTGTCAAGCCTCCAACAGGAACCGATTGACTCCGATCACCATCTTATAGAGAGAAGATAAGGAAAAGAACTGAGACTGTGTTGCTTCAATATTCCAGAAGTTATCTGGCTTACCTGCTGTTATCCCTGCGCCGAGAGGTCTTCACAGAATCTGCACCTGAATTCACATAATACTCACCTTCCACTTTTGGTCACCTGTAAATAAAGCTGTGTTTGAGATTCACTTACCTCTGTCTCCGTGCCTGAATCCTGACAGGAGCTAACGCCTTCCCTAAATGTCGCTAGATGACGTCATACGTCAATTAGCATATTCATGACGTCATCGCGTCGTACTTGCGTTCTGCTTTCCTAATGTGTTTTCTCTCTAAATGAATGCTCATATACTGTATTTAATATATTGTAATATAATATAATATAGCCGAATGTAAAATAAAGCTGTTCTCATTTCCTATAGCCTATATTTTTTTTTGTCAGACAATAGGCTTAGAACGACAATGACTAATTTTTTTTTTATAGGCCTATGTGGACTGGGGACTGGGCCGCCTGTGAGTGCTTTGGGACGCGGGTGGGTGGGACCCACGGCAGCAGATGACTTTCATATGACAGCAAATGATTTCAGCTTGTTGAGAAGAGTATGAACGATATTTGCTTTCACGTCAGAGAGTCTCCAAAAGTCACCAATAACACCAGAAAAAGTCGTTAGATTTGTCGCTAGTCGCTTTTAAAAAATGTGCCGCTAGAGGGGTCTGAATACTCGCTAAATATAGATATAAATGCGCTAAGTTGGCAACACTGATTTTCTTTCTCTTACTGTGGAAAACTCAGTTTTCTCTAAATACTGAAGCTTGATTGGTTCACGTCTGTGAATTTCACAGACAAATGGCCTTTCAGGCCGTCAGAATGGGCGGGGCCGACTGCCTGTATAAGTCGCACCGAACAGCCATATAGTCAGAACTCTTCTTTGAATTTGAAACCATGTTTTATTCACGTCAGAAATACGTTATGTAGGTAGCCTAACTAAATAGTTTACTTTTTATTCTTCCAGTTTACTGGTGTTGGAAACTTTTCCTTCGAAGCAGAGACGAGGAGACGTTGGGATATCTTTCAAGCAGAAGTTATTCTTTATTGAGGACTTCACTGTGCGTTGCCTGTAGTCATCCAACTCCGGTTGTAACTCAAACAGTATACATTGTAGTTTATATACATTCCAAGGGGGAGGGATCTACAGAGAGGTGGCATGTAAATGAAGGACAGGATTCAGCTCTTTACCTGATCTCATCAGCATAACAGTGTCATTCAAATGCATAGATGGTAATCCAATCAGCCTGATAGTATTGTAAAGCCTATCAATGGTGTACATTAAAATGTCCAACCCAGTTGTTATTCAATTCATTTTATTGACAACTATTGAATAAATAGGCTTGGATGGTAGTAAGTTGATAAGTTTAAAAGGATTCATACACATAAATCAGTGCAGATGTCCAATAAGTTCACTGAATTTCAGTGATTCAAAACAGTGACAAAGACTTACTCCTAAAATAGAGCCAGAAAAACACCCTTATTATTTGTGCCACGACATTCACAAACAAAACATTTAAAAACAACATTCCTCAAAAAAAAACATACATTAATTATACATTTCAACCATACATCACATACCTGGAAACAGCTTACAACAACTGTTTTTCAAACCAGGAGCAAACCATCATTTCAGCCTGCACAATATTTAGATACACATGATTATCAACACATTTAAAAACAGTTACATCAAACACAGCCTTTTCAATAAGGAAACTCACTCCAACCTATCTGGCGTTGTCTCTCTCAACCACTACAGCTTATGACAACTGTTTTACAATTCAAGAATGTATGCTCACAATCTGCACAAAATATTTGAATACACATGATTGTACAAAATATCACATTAAAAACTAATACAATCAATGAGGGTTTGATTTACCTCAAAGACATAAATATCAGCAGCCGATCTGGCTGTTGTCTGTTCAGCGTGCGCGCCGCCATTACTACTGAACTAGCGCTACTCCATTCATAAAGGGGACATTGGACCGGAAACTACCGTATTCACCCTACCACACAGAACTACCGTAAATACTTCAGTGGTTATATCCATCACCTTATCACATTCACCCTCCCCACCACGGATCATTGTCCCAATGATCTTTTAAGTAATTTTACTAACCACCTGTACGAGGAAAAATAAATAAAATAATAAAAATAATAAGTCACCCAATGTCCTCTTAGGATCTACTCTATAAGTCTACAGTCTACGTTCAACACAACTGATCTGGGTAAATTAAATGGGTTAGAATGGCTCCCTGCTGTTTTGCGACTAGAGCGCCGTAATTTGACTGTAGGTGATTGAACCATTTCTAATATTTGAGAATCTTCTAAATCCCTTTGTTCCACAAATTCTTCATCTGATTCACTGGATAACACAGATTCAGATCTACTTCCCGCCCCCTGGCAATGGTTCAGCTGAGGCTTCCCCCCCTAACGACCCATGCTCCCTCTGAATCACTATCAGAGACTGAATCATTATGGCTCTGGGCATCCTGATTTAATGATGCTACCATCCCTGGACCACATGGCCTCAACTCTGTTCGATGCACATTTTTAGGTGGGCACGATCCCTCCAAAGGAACAATTGTATACACTGCTTTAGAGTCATCTGGTTGTGCAAGTACTTTGAAAGGTGTGGGCATCCATAAATCCTGAATCTTATGTCTTCCTGCAAAATTATGATTTTTACGATAAACCAGTTGTCCCACCTGTAAAGAACTATGTAATGAAGGGGGGACCAATCTGTCTCTTCCTAACTTCAGCAGCATGCTCCATCTGTTCCCTTGCTTTTTGATAAGCCTCTTTTAAACGCTCCTGATGCCCTACCACCCACTCATCAACTGTCTCTGTAGTATCTGTCGGGCCCACCCCAAACAAAATGTCAACTGGTAACTTCGGCGATTGCCCAAAAACCCAAAAAATATGGGCAATAGCCAGTGCTCGCATGTTCAGTTGTATTATAAGCAAAAACAACTTCTGGTAAATATTCTACCCATCTGCGTTTCTTGGATGGTGAGAGGGTCCCTCAACAAATTATGCAGGGTTCGATTGAACCTCTCGCACTGACCATTGCCCTGTGGGTGATAGGGAGTAGTTCGACTCCGCCCAATCCCATACATCTTACATAAATTTCGGACCACCTCTGCCTCAAAAACATCTCCCCTGATCCGAATGAATTCGTTGGGGAACTCCATACTTGTGAATCCACTCCTTAACAAGTGATTTTGTCACAGTCACTGCTTTTTGGTCCCTGGTGGGTACTGCAACCACAAATTTTGAGAACACGTCAGTGAGAATCAAGACATTCTCCTTACCATCACTGGAAGGCTCCAGAACTGTAAAATCCATGGCTACCACTTCAAATGGTCGTCTAGCCAACAAACTGCCCATTTCAGTTACTAACTTTGGGGCTGGAGCTTTTGCCACAATACATCGCTCACATTGCCTACAGTAAGTTTCAATATCCTGAAACATCCCTGGCCAATAACATCTAGCTCTGACCAGCTTAAAAGTGCGCTCAACACCCTGGTGCCCATGTTGGTCATGTAACCCACGAAGGACTTCCTCCTTCATACTCTGAGGTAAAAGCACCTGTTTAATTCGGCCTTGCCTAGTATCTACAAATTGGCGATACAAAACTCCTTCCTCCTCTACCAACTTCTCCCATTGCCGCAACAGTTCCAAGGTCTGGACATGTTCTTTAGCCTTTGCCAATCTGCCAGGTTTAACTTGCTGCCTCCAATACACCAGAAAACTTGCAATAAAGGGATCAGCCTGCTGTTGGGCTGCCCACACCTCAGGTGAAAACACAGGGAAGCTACATGTGGTTGCCTGCTCATTAACAATTAATGTATGATCATTCTCTTGAAGCTGATTGAATAGGCTCCCTCCCAACACTGGTTCAGCGATTAACTGGGTCTGCCGTGACAACGCATCTGCACCAGCATTTTGACGCCCTGGTCTATAATGAATTTCAAAATCAAATCTAGCCAGCTCAGAAACCCATCTCTGCTCAATAGCTCCAAATTTGGCAGTCTGCAGATGGCTTAACGGGTTATTGTC
Organism: Phoxinus dragarum; assembly: GCA_033366665.1. Lineage (NCBI taxonomy): Eukaryota > Metazoa > Chordata > Actinopteri > Cypriniformes > Leuciscidae > Phoxinus > Phoxinus dragarum. The sequence goes on along the minus strand of JARPMJ010005277.1, from coordinate 2,290 downwards.
TGTAAATACAATAAATTTGTGACCTACCAAATAGTCACGAAACTTATCGGTGACTGCCCATTTCAGTGCTAACAGCTCTAACTTCATAGCGCTATAATTCTCCATGTTCCGCTCTGATGGCCTCAACCCACGACTTGCATACGCAATCGGTCTTCTTCCACCCTCACCCTCTTGAGACAAAATTGCTCCTAAACCTTGATGACTAGCATCAATCTCTAAATAGAAGGGCTTTGTAAAGTCTGCGTACCCAAGTACTGGAGCAGACACTAACTTCTCTTTTAAGACCTGAAAGGCAGACTCACACTCAGAACCCCACAGTTCAAGAAGGGGCACCCTAAGTGGTTCTTGCTTTACCTGCCTTTGGTGTAGCCAATGCTACCAGGGCATGCAGGGGTGCCGCCAGTTGAGAAAAGTTTCTCACAAACCGCCTATAGTATCCAGCAAAACCCAAAAAGGATCTAAGTTCCATTGCTGTACTTGGTCGAGGCCAAACAGGCCACCGCCCGGGTCTTCTCAGGGTCTGTTGCAACCCCCTCAGCAGATATTACATGTCCAAGATAAGACACTTGACGTTGAAAAAGTGAACATTTACTCCATTTTACCTTTAGTCCACACTCCCGGAAACGTGAGAGCACTAACCTAAGACGACTAAGATGTTGTTCAAAAGACGACGAGAACACAACCACATCATCTAGATACAACAACAAAGACTGAAAATGTTGATCACCTAAGATCCTTTCCAATCAGTCGCTGAAACGTTCCGGGAGCGTTGCAAAGCCCGAACGGCATACGATTAAACTGGTACAGGCCAAATGGAGTACAAAAAGCAGTCTTCTGCCTGTCTTTCTCAACAACCTCCACTTGATTATAACCACTAGCGAGGTCCAAGGTTGAAAACCACTGGGCCCCGCTAAGGGCATCAAGCGACTCCTCTATCCTAGGGAGAGGATAAGCATCCTTTCTTGTTTTTAGATTTAACTGTCTATAGTCAACACACATACGCATATCGCCATTTTTTTTTTTTGACAATAACCAAAGGTGAGGAATAGGGACTACAACTCTCACTAATAATACCCTGTTCCAAAAGCTGTCTAATATGATCCTTTACCTCTTCATATTGGCTTGGGAGGGAGACGGCGATAACGCTGACGAACTGGAACATCATCAGTGACTGGTATCTCATGCTGTATAATCGCAGTGCATCCTAAATCACTATCACTGAAAGCAAACACATCAGCATAATCTTCTAACAATGCTTTGACCTGAGTTATCTGTTGACTTCCCAAAAAGGGACATTCAAAATTAAAGTCAGATGAGTAAGTGGATACAACCTCATTGTTAAAAACTACAGCCTCTTCTGAGCATAATGAAATCTGAACCTCCCCTGGGCCTACGTTTCGAAAAAGAAATGGACTTTGAACCTCCTGCTACTACCTCAGCTACATGCAGGGCGTGCTAGCCGTGTGTGGGGGGCCAGACTGATATCTAAAGCGCCCGTATTTACAATAGGGACAGCTAGCTGGCCACCCTGAACCCTTACTAAACCTGGAGACACAATAAGGGCCCCAGGTAAAACCCCTTCGTCCACCTCTAACCCCTCTACCAAAGCCATATAATCTGAATTATTAGTGTTTCTGAAACCCTGTAGCCGGGACCAAACACATTGAACCTGCTGGTACCAATACAGGTACGGGGGCAATCACTTTTGCAAAACCCTGATACACTTGAAACACACCGTCCTGGTGGCATTACATTAAAAGAACCAGGAAAAAATTTCATTGCAATCTTTTATTATGTTCATGCCCACCAACCCTGGAACAGTTTTCCTCTTCAATTTTGTTACAGGATCTGTTGGATCTTTCACCACTAGAACACCACGCTGTAAAAAGACCTTATGCCATAATTTAACATCAAGTTCTAGATAACCTAAGTATGGTATAGAAAGGCCATTCGCTGCCTTTAAAGTCAGCCATCCACATTCTTTTAGAGCACCCTCCCCTTTACACTCAAAATGTTCTCTAAAAAAACTCTCTGTTATAATAGTGACCATAGAACCTGTATCTATCATAGATGGGACACGTACTCCTCCCATATACACATCCATCACAGGAGTTGGCCCCGTAAGTGCATTATATACTTTTTCCCATGAAATGATAGAATCATCTGAGCCCAACTGTTCCGCTCCCGTAGTCTGGCTCTGAACTACAGGGGGGAATTCGTTTCCCTGTTGCATATTAACAGAAACAGCTGTCCCCCTAGGCGGCTCAGGTGTTGTTGTCTGACGGACATT